>BSQW01000014.1:29009145-29093071 GCA_030161315.1 Eutrema japonicum
TGTTGTAGTTAGGTCTATTGACAGCAGATCCACTCCCATAAGTTAGGTCTTGAAGGACCCCTCCTTTTGAGCTTCTGCTCTATCAGAATGGCTTTATGTAACATCTCTTCTAACTCCACATAGTGTTGCATCTCCAATCTGTCTTGGATATCTCTGTTCAAATCCACCTAGAAACGTGACATAGCGGCTTCTCTACTTCTTATTATTTCAGCACGAATCAGAATCGTCTCCATCTCTTGATAATAGTCTTCTACGCTTCTGTTTCCTTGGGTGAGTTTTCTGAGTTTTGCTGTGTAGCTCACGATGATGTATGACTTGGAACAAAACCTCTTCCTCAAGACTCTTTTCATCTCTGTCCAAGTACTCACTGGATCCTCCCCATTGCGTCTCCTAGAAGTAACTAGCTGATCCACCAGCTTAGAGCATAGTCACTGAAACTCAGTTGCTGCGATCCTTACTTTGTTGTGTTCTGTATAGTGTTGGCAGTTGAAGACTAGTTCTATCTTCTTCTTCCCACTCCAAGTATGCATCAGGATCACTCTTCCCATTGAAAGGTGGGATTCTGAACTTAAGGCCCTCAAAACTGTCTATGCTTTCTCTATCTCGCATATGCCTTCTCTGGCTACCTTGAGTTGAGTCACTCTCTTCGCTGTAGTAGCTTGCTGCGTCATCATTACCATGCCGTCTTGGTTGGTTTATGTCTCTATGACCTCTCCTTGGTTGATTACCAGCTTGCTCTTGCTGCTGCTCTTATTTATAGGCTTCGAACTTGTCATTTACAACCGTGTTTAGCATATGTTGCATTCGTGCCATCATCGCATCCATCAACAGCTTGTTGTTCCTCATGGTACTAGTCTCTTCCTCCTCCTGTGATATCTTGTCCTGAAAAACAGAGACAAAAACTCACCAGTAACAAGTTCTTTGCAAAAAGAAAAAACACAAGAAACAGGAAATCACAAAAAAAGGAAATCACAAGAAAAAGGCAAGAACATGCTGGAAAAGCTAAGAGCTTGCGCTCTAATCTAGCTGATGCACGAGCAGTTTGGCGATGAATCTAGCCTTAGAACAAGTTCTTTAAACAACTCTAAAGCCTAAGCAACACAACTAAACAAAGAACTCGACGACACAGAACCAAAACAAAAAAGGAAACTTGTTCTCTAAGAACCCTAGCTGCCGTGAACAGACTGGTAAGAACCCTAACTCTTCTCTTTTTTTTTTGATTTCTTAACTAAACTGAATGAAACTAACAACTTAACAGATTACTAATGAAGAACAAACGCAGAAACAAGACTCAGCTATAGAACTCGTTGAACAGAATCGAAAAACTCAAAACAAAAATACAAAAACAGGCTCGAACAAGTTTGGAACGAACTTACCCAGATTCTTAGAGCGTTGCTCTGATACCACTTGGTGTGAACCTCCCTAGAATCGACACTCTAGAGCTGGGCAGAAGAGGATAAACCTTGCAAGCAGAAGTGCTTCAATGGCTGTGGATCGATGGGTCACACAAAGGAGATGGAATTCCTTTGATTCACCTTTGCTCTCTCTAGATATGACTCACTAAAGAAGAACAAGAAGCTGGATATTACACACCAACAAAGGAAGAAGAAAGAGGCGACTCTCTCCAAACCCTAAGGTAAAGCTGCGCTTTATTAATATGATGAAAGATGATTAATATGTCGACAAAGCCAAGGTTTAAATAGGCTAGAATACTCGACCAAAGAAAAGGAAAAACAAAGGAAAAGGAAAAATACAAAGAAAAGGAAAAACACTTAAAAAAACAGACTAATAGGCCTTGCTGGTCGAGATTGAGCATTGGGCCTTGGTGATGGCGAGTGAACTAAGGTGTGGTGATCTATCTTTGCCTCATTAAAAACCTATCTTTGCAAAACTCAGTGGGACAAAAACAAAGACAGGAAAAAAGAGTGCAAAGATAGACCACAAGCTCACTAGCGCCATCTTTTTCTTGAATTAGAACCAGTGTTGGAGTGGTTTCGATGATCTCTTGGTTTAAATAGCTTGGTTGTCTCTGAATATGGTTAAGAATGACAGCAACAACTTCCTTGAGCTCCTTAGTCCTTGCTCGTGTCATAGGACCAGTGGGGATGATCTTAGACTCCTCAGCTACAAGCTCCTCGGCTACAAGCTTTTCTTGTGTTGGTTCAAGCTCCTTGGCTACAAACTCTTCTTGTGTTGGTTCCATGATGTCCAATTGTCCATGATCACATCACAAAACGGCAATATATGGCTAAAATGGTAAAAACGGACCGTTATTGAGTAAAACAGACAATATCAAGAGGAGGTCTGAATTTCCGGTGTGACTTCCCTATCAAGAGGAGGTCTTCTTGGTTTTGAAGATTCAGATGTTTCGTGGGATGAGAGGAGAGCTTTCAAAAGTTATCTTCTTCTCTTCTCAATCCAGATAGGTTTAGAAGGTAATTTATACTCTCTTCTTGAATCATGAGTATAAGAAGCACGAGAGAAGCTTGAATTGTGAGATTTTGAAACGTTTGAGCAATAATGAGATATGCGATAGTGGTCTTCCGAACGATACATCTCACGTTGATTGTTCTGTCTTGGGAGAGCATCTCTATCTCTTGCGGGTTCGTTAGACAACTCTTTGTCGAAGCTCTAACTTCTCGGACTTGAGGCAGGTTGATTAGAAGTCTAGATTTCCAGAGCTAAAATTTTTTCCGTTGTCACAAGACAATCTTTTGAATCATGATCAAGACAAAAACAAGTAGAACAATGTCTTTCTAATTTCTCATAAAAAAGGGCTGCAATAACTTTATCACCATTCTCAAACTCCAATGTTGATGACTTGATAAGCGGTTTGAGCCCATTTACATGAACCCGCATACGAGCAGAGGTTTCCATAATTTCCCGAGTTTCATAATGGTCAATATTAGTGGCTAAGCTAATGAGCGTTGCTTCAGCCCTGAGATGGCTGGGAACCCCTTGGACTTGAATCCAGAATGGTATTTGGGAAGGAAAGGAGCTCACAACAGTAGGTTCACACCTTTGTAAAATGATCATCCAATGAGCAAAATGATAAGGTCTATTAGCCAAGACTTTTTGTAAATCTTCTTCCGTAGCAAATTGGTATTGAAAACGCCCAAGACCTAAGTCAGCTCCAACTGGTCGAGTGGACACCGTCCAATGGTCAACCAAAAAGTGGAGCAGAGCCCACATTTTCTGAATTTTTTGGTTCATCATACATCCCACCAGTGTAAGGCCATGTTTGCGGATCAGTTCCGAGTTATCAAAGGCCGATACTTTAACTCTAGTTGTTATAAGGGGCTCAACATGAATAGCCAAGCTTTTTCATTTCTCTGCCGATGAGAATCTCCGACTCATGTTTGCAAGACATCAAAAGATCCACAGTAGAAATCCGTAGAGTGGATTAGTCTAAATTGTAACTTTACTACATACTAGGCGAGAGGAGTCAAGCTGAGAGGGAAACCTGTAGGCTGAAACAAGATACTGGAAAAACCATAACCACTTACAAAGGATATCTAATCAGGTGATAAGTAAAAATGGAGTATAGTCTATGATTCTCGAGCCGTATATAAGCCTCAAAGCGAGATTATAGACTGGAAAAACACTATCGCTTTATCTCCACATCCAACCAAGAAAACATGTCGAGCTTAAAGAGTAAGCTTTTCTTGAACCAAAGAGAGGAGAAAGGACATTGGAGAGATGGAGGAGTACATGGAAGAGCGAAAAGAGAACCTTACCGGCGAGGATTGGTTCCTCCTACAAGAAGTCGGGGGTGGAACCCGGTGGATTCCGATCAGAAACGACAACAAAAGGGAGGGAAAAGCTATTTGTAGTAAAGAAAAGTAAATATAATATGCAAAAAATAGATCTGAGACTTTTACGGAAAACTTAGGGAACAATGCCTGAAAGAGAATTTTTTTTTAATAACTCAAGTTTATGTATTCCTTGTGGATCCATACTCTAAATTATATCCATAAATTTGGGTATGCGTTTATTGGGCATATTTTTGTCTTGTCTTTTTGTCCCAAGAATTCATTACTTAGTGAAATTTGGAGACTATTAGTATTAGGCATATTTTCATTCCGGAATAATGTACATATTTTATTAGAAACTATTTCATTTTGTATTTAAATTTAAAATAAATTTTGTTTCACGCGTGTCAGTTCCCTACTAATCTCTATAATATTATTTAAAAAAGACATTTTTAAAAATGAATTTTAATTTGTAAGTTATTATATGGAATGTCATTACAAATAGCAAAGAATAATTGAAATAGAAAATAATATATAGTCTTTTAAAATTATTGATTAGAATATGAAAAATATATATTTTACTTTAAAAATATTATTTATTATTTAATAATTAATGATTTTTAATAATATATATATTTTAAAATAATAATCAATTCATATATATTCAAAAACAAATATCTATTCAAAATATTGCTATATTTTTCACTATAATTTATTGTATTTTATTTGAATATATATCAAAACAAAAGTTGAAAAATATTTTACTAATTTTATAAAAAGTTCGACACAAGAAAACTATTTTTTTTTAAAAAGTTCGTAGACTAACCATAAAAAACTAGAGTCATTTAACGGTGCATATTAGACTTATGTTTTCAAGATTATAAGTTTTTAGGGGATGGCTCAGATAATATTTTAATTCACTGCAAAACGGGTTGAATAGACAAATTATTACAAATTGACAGCTTTATCTATAATCATTAGTTAGCTATATTGTAAAAATCAGATAAAATATTATTTAAGATGACATTTTTAAAAATGAACTTTGATTTGTAAGTTATTACATGAAATGCCATTACAAATAACAAAAATAATTGAAATAGGAAATGATATAATAGTTTTTTAAAATAATTCATTAGAATATGAAAAATATATATTTTGAATTAAAAATGTTATTTATTATTTAATTTTTAATGATTTTAATACTATATATTTAAAAATAATAATCAATTCATATATATTAAAAGAAACAAAAATCTATTCAAAATTTTTCTATATTATTCACTATAATTTATTATATTTTATTTGAATATATATCAAAACAAAAGTTGAAAAATATTTTACTAATTTTATAAAAAATTCGACACAAAAAAAACTATTTTTTTTAAGAGTTCGTACAATAACCACAAAAAAACTAGAGTCATTTAACGTTGCATATTAGAGTTATGTTTTTAAGATTATTAGTTTTTACGGGTTAACTGAATGATATTTTAATTCACTGCAAAACGGCTTAAAATATACAAATTATTACACATTGACAGCTTTATCAATAATCATTAGTTAGCTATATTGTAAAATTCAGATGAAAAACAATTTTCTTAAATTTCAAAACAATTTCTTTAAAAAAAATTACTTCGCGCTATAATTAGTACGGGATTAAATTCTAGTTATAAAAACAAACAAAATTGTGGTACCACCTTGTCAGTTTTCACAATATATCAAGACGATGGCTTCAAGTTCCTAATTGCAGCGGCCATAATCTGTCAGATAATTCCACATGTGAAATCAAATTAGACGAAACAACGAATACAATTGCTATAATAAGCGATTAATGTAAACCCAAAAATATACGTACCCGAGCAGGTCCCGGATCAAACTTTCTTTCACCAAAACTTGTATTCCTGTTCTCTCTCTTTGTGGCTACAGTTCTTTTCTTAGATTCCACATTGTACTTCAGTGCCAATTTTGTATGATCTTACACTTTGCTACTGCTTCCACTGCATCCTTCTTCTTCCATCTTTGTGGTACGGTCAGAACCATGAACCAGTTTAACTAAGGATTCTGCATCCTCTTCAATACCTTTGCTCTTGCTTCTTGTTATGAAATCACTGATATTATTGGTTCGGGGACTTTGTCCTTTCTTCGAGAATTGTGTAGCCGCAGCTCGTGCACCAGCAATTGCAGCTGTGAGACTGGTAAGTTGGTCTATCACAACTGCTTTCTTCTCTTGTATTGTACATGAAATAGAACCAGGTTTTAAAGAAAGCGGGTCTTTTGGGTCTGGAAGAGGGAATTTCTCCACAAACGGGTTTTGAGAAGGCGTAAGACCTCTAGCAGCTGCCGCGTAAATCTATTTCATTAAAAAAAAAACAGTATGTAACTGTTACTACTCTTAGAACCCAAATTCTTAGGGTGTCATAGAACTGCACGAGTACCTTATTTTCTAAGTTATAAACGCCCTGGTACCCGCGCATCTCAAATGGAATAATCAGTTTCTGGAACAATTCTCAGAATCAAATGTTAAATAACCAATCCAAATAAAACTGTAAAAACCGAAAGATGAAGTGATTTTCACCTGTGGCTGCTCACATAGCCAACAAAAATTTGTTTGTCCTTCAAGCCTCACCTGTTATACCAACAGTCCGGGTTTGCTTATAACACTATTGAATCATCGATAATGGGCTGTCTTAATATTTCAAAAACTAGAATAAGAAATTTTTTGTCATACCCCTTTAGATATAGCCTCCCAGTTCTGAAGTTCTTCGCAGCTGACACAACCAACAACCTCAACACATCCTAAACGAACAAAACAGAATCAAATACGGTCCAAGCAAATCAGGTCTAACTTAGAATCTAGCATAGAACTTGCCATTCAAATATGCAAGATCTAAACAAGATATAAAAAGATTAGTAAACACATCCTATACCAACAACACTGAATCAAAGACGGTCCAAGCAAACCTGCGGTATAACTTATTCTAAAACGTAGAACCTGCGTTTCAATATGCAAGATCTTAGCAAGACATATAAAGATTAGTAAATACCTACTAGTCTTGAAACTGGGTAATGTTGGGGAAATTGAATATCTGTGATCCCGTCGACAGCGTAAATTTCTTGGTAAAACTCTTCCATTGCTTTGATTGTAGCTTCATCCGGGACTTTACTAGCAGCGTGAATCCATAGACGACCTATTAAATGTAAACACTTATTTTAAAACACCATCATTTTAGAAGTTATGCAAGTATCAAAAGCACAATCTTTTTATCAGATTCAAATTCTAGTATTCTGGGTAAAAATTGGATTCTAATTCCAATTACCTTAACTGCAACTTTTAAACCAGTTCTGTTCAGATAAAATCGAATCCGATTTTATCAGCCACTAAACATCACAAAAACTAATCTCGAACACAACCAATAAAATCGAGAGTTCAAAATCAGGGAAAGGATTACTCGAGAGAAGTTAGGGTTTATACCTGGAATCGGCGCAGGCCAGGACCTGCCTTCGATGCGCTTAATACCATGGACTAGAAGCGAAGCCCATGGCTGATGCATAGTCAAACACGGGTTCTTGTAATTCCCACGTCTCATCGCAAGATTTATTGCTGCAAAACCTAATACCTTAAATGTTCCCAATTAGAGGAATCTAGTTTGTGCTGAGAGCGATTAAGTAATATCCAGAAATATAATTATTTAACACAAAATTACACTCCTAGACGAGAAATCGTTTGAAAACTCCGTCTCCCTGAAAAATCTAAAATCTCCCTCTTATAACTGCATATTAGTTTTGAATTTCTTTTAATTGAAAAATGAATTTACGGCAAAACCAGACGACATTCCTCAAATTTACGGCTTGTATCCGGGCTAAAATAAATTTACGGCAAAACCAGACGACATTCCTTAAATTTACGGCTTGTATCCGGGCTAACCCGAAAATAATGGATCTTACCAGATCCAATCGGGTTATACCCGAGATATTAGTAAAAAAAAAAAAACTTACCTAAATCCTTAATTTGAGAAAACTCTTTCTGTCGATTTCTTACTTTCTCATTCTCTTCTTCTTTCTTACCGCGTGAAATCGATTGAAGATGGTGGAAACGAGGCGTGCGAGGAAGACGAGACCGATGACTCCTGCGTCGGAGAAGTCGGAGAAGAGGGAGGCGAAGAAGAAGAAGACTGCACCGGCGGAGAGTGGGCCGGGAGAATCGTCGGCGGAGAGTGGGCCGGGAGAATCATCGGTGGCATCGGTTCCGGCTCCTCCTCCTCCGAATGTTGAAGCAGAAACGGCGGGACAAGCGGCTGTTGATCCGACGGCTGAGACGAGAAACACAGAGGAGACGGCGGCGGATACTGCGGCGGAGAGGGAGGCGGGGGCGGAGGTAAGTTATTATCAATCTTATCAATTCTCTCAATTCTAGTGTCTCATTCTAGTGTTAAGAAGAATCTGGCAAAGTAGAAAAGAATTGAGATGGAGAGTTCATGGTAATACTAGGATAACTCGGAAAAACTATCTTTAAAATGGTAGAAGTAATGTAATACTAGGAAAACTTTCTTGCAAGATGCCTGGGCAGAGACGGAAGCCATGAACCCACTTAGAATGTACTTTCAGCCTGAGTAGTATAGCACGAGCATAAAACTATCAACCCGGTGCTTCGTCGAAGAAGTTTAAAGAAGTGGATCTCAGTCCGACGGAAAGAGATTGATTTTAGAAGCATCTGCAGTTCTGCCACATTCTCCACATGCCGAAGAGCAATCATATGGTTCAACCCATGTGGATGCTGTTGTTGCGTACTACTGCGATCCAAATGATAAATGAGGCATGGTTTGTGGTGAATGGCATTCCCATCCGATATGGGTTACGAGAGCATGATATGATCTCAGGACTCAACTGCCGCAACTATCCTCTCACCTGGCAGCGAAAAGGGTCATCCTCTTTCAAGAAAAAGTATTTTGATGATTCGAATAAAAATAAGATTTTAAGGGAAGATGTGAGGGATCGGCTCAAGGAAATGGGACCGGATGATAGTGGAGATAGGCTCAAGATGGCGGTGATGTATTTCTTTAGCAGCATCGTCTACTGTCCCACCAAAACCGGAGCAAAAGCGAAACCCGTGCTCGACATATTTGTAAGATACGTCGCTTATCTGGATTTGTGTAAGACATTTCCTTGGGGCAGATTCTCTTTTGATCACATGTTAGAGTCCATTGAGAGTATGATGAGCCACTATAATGGGGAGGTGGGAGGCGCCTGGTCGATTCTTGGTTTTTGTCTTCCTTTGGAGGTAAATTGTACAACTTGACTAGGTTGATCCTTTTTTGTGAACTATAATTATATGCGTTTGTCTGTAGGTTTTGGCGTTGGAGGCCATTCCGGCACTGAGAAGTAGCATCCGAGAACCTGTTCGAGCTCCTAAGGACGATTGTCCAAGGATGTGCAGGTATAAGTGGAAGAAATGCGACCTGAGAGGCTGGCCTCTTGAGACTGTGTATGAAAAACTCGGAACTACTAAGGTTAGTAGTATTTGCAGATTTTAGTAAAACGAGAAAAACTTGGTAACACTATGCAGATATTGGTAAACTAGGAAAACTTGGTAATACTAGTAGATTTGGTAAAACTAGGAAAACTTGGTAATACTAGTAGATTTGGTAAAACTAGGAAAAATTGGTAACACTGGTTGTTAAAATGTGTCTAACTTGACAGGACATTGACAGTTTGTTGAAAGCGTCGGATACAAAGAAGGAGATCTTGGATTCGATCATGGAAAAGGAGGACGATGTTGATGAGCACGATCATGTTGTGGAGAGTTGGGACAAGCGGATTCACAACGGATTAACCATTGAGTTTGAAGATATGAAGGATGAAGATGTGAAAGGGCGAGCAAAAAAGGAGGAGGAAAGAGCAGCGACTGGAGGCCGAGCTAAGAATCCGTCTCTCGGGTATGTGGTGGGCGCGATGCATACCTTGAAAGATCAGCTGGGTATGGTATTAGAGAAGGTCGAAGATCTTGAGGATGTGATGAAGACAGTTGAAGAGTATGTGAAGGCTCAGAAGGGTAATGTGTTTGTGCGGAAGGAGAAGCATGTTTCATTTAAGTAGGCTCTTGAACAATGTTTTTATTGGTATTTGGTAGAACTAAGGTATTTTTGTACCTTTCACTTACCAACTTGGAAATACATTAGAATGTGTTTCTTTGAGTATAAGGGAATGTTGGTCAAGTATATTTCTACTTTGTCTATGAAAGTTAATGTTTTGTTCATTCTTACGTTTGTATAACATATAAGATGTATTTCTAACAAAATTAGCTGATTTAATCTGGTGATTAGGTTTTCAAATAACAAAACATAATTAATTTCAAAAGTCAACTAATACCAATAATGCATAGTTATACCAGTATTACCCAGAAATCATAACATAGTACAAATTAAGCGAAAAAAGTTTTACATAACAAAAGCATAAAAGTTCTCCATATAACAACCATGGTAGTGTCCTTCCCCACTTATACCTGCACATTCTCAGTGCCGGAATGGCCTCCAACGCCAAAATCTACTTGAGCTTGGCTATCTCTTTGGCATGGGTTTGAATCTCTTTTCGCATTTCTCCAATCGTCTTGCTCTGCTCTTCAACCTTCCGAAGTAGCTTCGAAATCTTTTCTTCGACACCGACAACCCATGGCTAACGAAAGTGTAGTCCATCATCCTAGAAAAAAATAACAGCCACATCTGTTATAGTTTTACCTAGTATTACCAGTTATACATCCGAAGAACATCCAAGTAGTTTTACCTAGTTTACTAGTATTACCTAGAAAAAACCGAGAAATTAGATTTTACCTTAAATTTGGTGCAGGTGAAGTACCTACTTCCTGGTAAAGTATCTCGATCACGTTTAAACTTTGGAGTTGGAGAGACATCGTGTTTGATGTCTAAACTGCATGGGAATTTTGTGGGAATCCCGTATTCGGCGGCGGCGACGAATTCGAGCATGTCGTAATGCTCCTTCAGCGTCTTCATTTCCTTGCCGCGCCTCTTCTCCTCCTCGTAAGGTTCAACACCAAAATTTTCAGTCCAGTGGTAGCTAGAATCCATGGATCTCGTGAAGAAATCGTGAAGGAAGAAATAGAAAAAGAGAGAGAGAGAGAGAAAGAAATCGTCGAACTTTAGAGAGAGAGAGAGAGAGAGAATTCGTCGAAAGTGGTAGAGAGAGAGAGTTTGTTGATAATGAGTGGAGGAAATCTTTGGGAGATCTAAAAATATAAAATTAAAATTTGAATTTTTGAATTCGGCGCCGAAAAATTCATTTTCCCGCCGATTGTTTGGACTAAGTCAGCAGTCTCCTGCGTTTTTGACTCTGGGCCTGTTTTAAAAAAATGCATATAGTTATACCAGGTTGTTAGTTTTACAAAATCTTGAAAATTTTGATTTCCAATTAAATTAGTATTACGCCAACAAAAACGTATATTTTCTAGTATTACAGTAGATTTTATTGGTTTTCCATATGAATCTCAGTGTTCTATGCAATAATAACTTTGAATATGGTATTTTGTACCTTTCACTTAACAACTTGGAAATAAATTAGAATGTGTTTCTTTAAGTATAAGGGAATGTTGGTCAAATATATTTCTACTTTGTCTATGAAAGTTCATGTTTTGTTCATTCTTACGTTTGTATAACATATAAGATGTATTTCTAACAAAATTAGCTGATTTCATCTGGTGATTAGGTTTTCAAATAACAATACATAATTAATTTCAAAAGTCAACTAATACCAATAATGCATAGTTATACTCGTATTACCCAGAAATCATAACATAGTACAAATTAAGCGAAAACAAGTTTTACATAACAAAAGCATAAAAGTTCTACATGGGGGCATAGTCTTCTCGATATAACAACCATGGTAGTGTCCTTCCCCGCTTGGTTTTGTTCTGTGTCCTTCCCTTTCGGCGCCTTTCTCCAGTTGATGGAAATCTTTTTTCTTTCCGCCGACCTTTCTTTATGACGGGATCCGGAGGTATTATCTGCTTCTCCATGATGTAATCCGGGATAATCCACGCAGACATATCGGGCACTACATAGATCGACCTGGTATAAGCCAATGTCCACATCTCCGTCAAATAGTATTTCGAACACAACTCATGAAGTACTATGTGGATATCACGCCTTTCATTTTTCTTGAAGGAGATGAAAGCGGATAGTGCGTGGAGGCAATGATACATATGAATATCATAGAACCTGCAAGTGCAAGTTTTGTTTGTCAAACTCACCAAATATAGCTTTCCGTCTTTTGAAATTACCTCGTATTCAAGCTCATAACCATTTACCTCCCTCACAGATAATGCTGTGCAAGAAGTTCTCAACCAAAGGAACCAGTTTGTTCGCACTCGTTCCTGACACGGACTCGTTCCTATGCTCGTTAAACCAATCAGAAAACTTTCGAACTATCGTATCAAGCATGGGTATTAAGGAGTACTTCCTGGCATCCATAAAAGTTTTGTTTAGAGATTCCACAGAGTTGCTAGTGTCGAGGTTGTATCTAGAGACCGGAGATAAACATCTAGCCCATTTTTCTGGCACGGTGGTTTCCTCCACATACTTCGCCGCTGAAGGAAATATCTGCTTAAACGCCTCGTAAAGCATATTGAACTCAGCCACCGTGTGAGCCTTACCGCACTCTTGGAATTTTTCGGCGACAACGGCTCTGCTTGCGCTTGGAGCATTACCTTTAACGTTTTGAGACAAATTCCATAAGCAAAACTCATGATGAGCTTGTGGATAGACGTTAGCTATGGCGTTGATGAGGCTTACATTTCTGTCACTCACAAATACCAACTCGGAAGAGTCGTCTACAACGGTTTGCAGCTTCTCGAAAAACCAGGCCCAACTAGCATTATTCTCGCCGTCGAGTACACTGAATGCTATGGGATATATGTGACGATTGGGATCCTAAGCTGCGGCGAAAACTAGTACACCACCAAATCCGGCCTTCAGAAAAGTTGCATCCACAATAATCACTTTCCTCATGAACTGAAACCCATCAATGCAAGCTCCCAAAGCTAAGAATAGGTATTTGAATTTTCTCACCTCATTCAGTTCCACAGCCGTTTTCGTACCCTGATTCAGCTCCTCTCACACGTACAAATAACGATACAACATCCTGTAGTTATCTTCCGGGCTCCCACGCAAATCACAAATTACTTGATTTTTCTCTCTCAAAGTCGTGGAGTATGATACCTCTACACCAACTCTGTCCTTCACAAGTTCCATGATGACTCTAGGAGTTGGAGTCTCGAGTTTCCCGGGATATGCCTCACTCACAATAGATGCGACTAGATGTACTGTTCCTTTCCTCTTCACGCTGCCTTCTTCACTCTGACTAGCGCGGTTGCATGTGTGCATCTTCGTGTACGTTCTAATCGAGAAACCATCCGAGTTTGGGATCTTCGCTGCTCGTACACTCCATTTACAAATTCGTTGAGCACATTTGGCCACCCATCGCACGATATCCGATTTTTTTATAACATACCCGAAAGAGTTAACAAATGCGCCTCTATGAACCAACTCTACTACGGCTTTCTTACTAGGAAATTCTTGACGAATACTCAAATCCAAACCGTCATCCCGTGGCTCTAAACTCTGACTACATTCAACAACAGGTGGTTTCTCAACATAATAATCACGCATATCCGATGAATCCACACCGTTACCCTCACATTCATCATCTTCATCATCATCATCATCGTCGTCATCCTCTTCTTCTTGATTTCCTTCTCCGTTGTCAACATACAACGTAATGGCATTGAGTCCTATTTCTCCGCTTCCATCATCATTGCGCTGCGAATCTATATAGTTCATACCATAAGAGCTTTTCCCCGCTCTCGACTATTGCTCGGGCAGTTCCGATATACTCAACAACTCCACACTCAAAACACTTCTACGGTTCTCATTATCTAAATGCGTTAGATACACCAACATATCCTCATCATCACAAATAAACGACTTTTCTTCACATCCAACCAACCTAGCAATGTAACTCAATTGCAATTTAGCCTTACTTTCATCTAACCCAAGCTTCTTGTATAACCTAGCTTCTACCATGGACATTGTTATCTCCTCAAATGATGTCTTGAACACTAGACCATTAATGCGACCTTCGCATTGATAATGTATGTTGACGTTGCTGCTCATTTTATCCTACCAAATCAATACCAAAAAACTCATTTAATACTATTTTTTGTTCACAGTTATACTCTAGTTGTTCCCAGTTATACACTATTTATTCCCAGTTATTTACTAGTTATACATCATTTCGCAGTATTACTAGTTTTACTAGTTGTACTATTATCCCCAACCTAGATCGAACTCGAACTCACCCATATCCAGTCCGTTTTGAGATTTTAAAATTTACAATTCACTATGATTCAACCACTGTAATGCATTTGTTAGTCAATATAGAGTCATATTCAACCCAGAAACATTCGTTAAACACCCAAATTTCCCCAAAATCCCCAAATTTCCCTAAAATCCTAATTTCTCCAAAATCCCCAAAATTTACATCCATGATTCAATGCAACCAAACAAACCTCGATTTTGGAACTCAATGCAGCTCCGGCGGTGCAACGGCGGCGAAGGTGACGTCGCCGGAGGTGGAGAAGGTCGTCGACGGTGGCGAAGGTGACGTCGCCGAAGGGAGGAGGTTTGTCGTGGTTCTTTTGTTTTTGTTTTTTTTATTATTTTTAAAAAACCAATTTAAGAGATTAGAATGGGAGAATAAGAGGAGAGGAGAAGAGATGACCAATTCATATCCCAATTTCTCTTCATTAAGGGTATGATAGTAATCTCATTGCTAGAGGGATTATAGAGATTAGAAGGGGACAATGTTGCTCATTTTTTTTCCAAAAAGGATATGAGAGTTGTTGTCCCCTTCTAGACACACAAATGTGCCTTTAGTAATAGGAATCTATTTGAATGTGTCCTTTTTTATTCTCACATACTTTCCTATTCTCAAAATAATTAATAAATAATTTTAATAAAAAAACAATTTTATTTAATTTAAATAAATAAATAAAAAATCTCACCCTCGACGAACGACCGTACACATCCCGACGATGACCGATTCAAAGCCATTGAAGCCTATTCTTCCAAATTCACGTTAGTTCTTCTAATTTTAATGTGTTCCTTTTGATACTTCACATGCTCTTCATTGTGATCTTGTAAACGATTGTTTCTAATATATATATATATAAGATCTATTGAGTCGGTTATTTGATTTTGCACTAGAAAAAAATTTCGTTTTTGTATTTGCATTTTAGGGAGGAGAAGGGGAGCTTAGGGTGTTTGTAATTAATGGACATTGGGGGTCGGCAACATAACTCATTTTCTGGATCGATTAGGACATAGCTTTGGTAATTCAAGGATTGTAGTGTTTAAATCGTATCGAATCGTGGGACTGGTCCGAACCTCCAAATTCACCGAAGAGAGTTGCAGACTTTTATAAGGAATAACAACTCGGTATTAGTGAGAGAAGTGGAATAACTAGAACAACTGGGTATTATTGTGAAAAGTAGAATAAGCTGAGAGAATAAGTTAAACATGAAGAACTAGTATTACTGATACAAGACAGTAGGTTGTAATGTAGTTTTTAATTGTTTTTTCAGGAGACAATGAGCAACATAACTTTCTCTATTGGAGGATATAATACCGGTGATTATTTCCAATAGAACTCTAATTAAAAAAAATTGCATGTACGTGATAATGTTTAGGGAATCACCTATGGATGAGATAACGTATTCGATTTTAGTGCATAGGATATGCAGAAAGATTGGGGTAGATCAATCTATGAAGAAGTTGAAATTGAGTTATCTTTCGGTGCTAGTGAATGATAGTCTTCCTGTATATATTAATTGTTGATGATGAAGACGTTTATATTTATCTAACGGCTGTGGATAAAGAGTTATCTAGAAATGCTTTGCATGTAGCGGTCATATAAGATATATAGGGATTTGTATATAGTTCATTTGGTGTGAATTATGGTGACGAAGAGACATCAAAAGAACTATATTAAGATGTGAAAGGGAAGAAAGCAAGGAAAAAGGTTTACATCGACGAACATCGCCGCATAAATAAGCGAGTTGGTTGTTGTAGTAGCAATTCAAACGCTACTGTGTAATTTGTGTTGTTTTTCGGTGACAGTATTTGTATTATACTCCTGAGTATCACTAAAACAAATAAGAACATTTGTTTGCAATCTAGATAATTTTTGTTGTTTTTTGTGACAGTATTTGTATTGAAAATCGCCATTTCCGTCTCCTAGCTCTACCAATCTAGATTAGGATTCTCGCCATGGCATGTAGTGATTCGGTTCGAGATATGTGCAATTCCAAGATTACTTGCAAATAATTGAATAATCTACTAGAAACTCCCTATTTCTACAAGTAAGGTTTATTTTTAAAATTCCCCCAAAGAAAACTAGAACCAATAACTTTATCTATAACATGATATAGGTTGATAACACCGTATTTTTACCCATTTTGCTATATATTTTAGAACACTTTAATAAGTGGTCCACTTGGTTTTCTATGCTTTTATTATGGGTTTCGCATGTTTGCGGTTTTAAGACTCTTTTCAGGTAACTCGGGATTAAAGAGTGCATTTCGGAGCAAAAGTACGTTTTTGGATAAATTTGTACCGTCAAGAAGTCTTGTAACTTATGAAGATATTTTCACCGTCCGATCATCCCTAAATTTGGATACAACAAAGTAGAGTCAACCAGCTTTCAAATGCAAGTGGATTGGAGACAATCCAACGGTTGGATCCTTAATTACACCTGAAGCACTGAAAACCGACGAAGCTGCCCGTAGGAGCAGTCCACCGCGGGTCAAGTAGCCGGACCTGCGGCCAAGCATCGGCTCACCGCCCCTGGAGCCATTCCACCAGCGGCCAGGGTCCATTTCGCCGCGGCCAGGAAGGACGCACCCACGGCCATGAAGGACACACCCGCCCAAGATGATCCATTTCTTCATCCGAGGCCAAAACCATCTTTTCCCGTCAAACCCTAATACGACCAAGCATATTGAAGACCTATAAATACTTGTTTTAGAAGACTAATTTTGCTTTCATTCTTGTACTCTTGCATCAAAATTTTTGGGATTGGTGAGGAGGTTTCTCACCGAGCTTAGTTCGTGAATTTGTGAGGCTTCTTCACCAATCTCATGTTTAATTTAATTATGTCTTTTTCCCGTACGTGTGAGTAGTTTAGACTGTTGGGTTTAAAGGATTATCGAGGGGAATTCTATGTTCGGTAAGGATTTCACTCGGTAAACCCTAGCCGATTTCTAGAGCGCTTCTTGTGGAAATTTGTTAATGCATGAATCTAGTGTCATGAACTAGATGCTGATAGGGGGAGTTTATAACCATGGAAGTGTTGCATCTAATCACCAGCAAAGTTCATCCACAAGGCGTGCGCATCGTAAGATTTTGAAAGTATACTTACGGAGTGACGTGAACCTATGGACCCACTAGCATATCACAATCTTACGCGCGGCCAGAGATGGAAGCTACTGGTCGTGTGAATAGATTGTAGGATGTAGGTTACACGGAAGTAGATTACATCATTATTCTGTCCTGTTCGTGGAGTTATAATCTAGAAACACCGGTTACTAATGAGCTAGGGGCCGTTTGATTTAATCGAACATACCCCGAGATATTCCTCTCGACCCAACAACGTTTTAGGATATTTACAACCGTCTTTAATAGTGTAGTTTAGAAATAGAGTATGTAGAAGTAGTTTAGTTATCGATTTCATTAGGTTTAGGTTAGTAGTCGGTTTTATTAGGTATTAGGATAGTCTTAGTTTTTCTTAATAGGTTTAATTTCTCTTAACATTAGTTTAGTAGTTAAAATTCCCTTAGTTAGAGTAGCCATAGATTTTCTTAGATTAGATTAGTAGAAGTTTTCCGTTTTTCGTTCTTTACAATTCTAGTTACAAAAACCCCATAAAAATATATTTGTTCTAGGTTTATTTACTATACAGTGTCTAATTAAAGTCTCATAGAACAATACCCTCTCCCTGTGGATCGATACCTCAAGTACTACAATGCACATATGTGCACTTGCAGGCTTTAAGGTTTATAAATTTAAGACATGAAGTTTCGGAGACGAATCCGATAACGCATCAAATTTTTGGCGCCGTTGCCGGGGAGAGATCGCTACAGCTTCTATCACACGTTAGAGGTTAGTAAAACGACTCTAAAACAAACTTTTTCTATTTGATTTTTGGTTTTTTTTTTCTTTGTTTCAGTCTTTGAAACATGAACTCGCCTCTGGATCGAGATTGCTACTACGAGCGGGGTTACTATTACCCATCTTGCGCTCACCAATGTCACGACTCACATGCTGTGTGTGACTAGTTCTACATGGATCGGAAATCGGCACCAACAACCTACTCTAAAAAAAGTCACAAGCCTCCTTACTACCGAGACGAACCTTTTGCGTCTCCCATTGTCAACTCTAGACAACAAGCATACCGTCTTTCTCATGAATGGCATGGTAAGTCATCTATGAAAGAAACACCCGAAAGTCTCGAGGATTTGGATTTATCTCTTTCAAGTCAGCAGAAGATGTTCAGTCTGCTCTTAATGCCATGAATGGCGTGGATAAATCTGTTTGGTTTGTTGATTTAGGTTTAACACTCATTGTTTTTTGTTTCATTTTGGTTCTTAGGAAGTTGAAGGAGAAATCATGTAATATTATTTTGTAAGAATTGTATGAACTTATTTTTAATTATTTAATTTTACTTTCTAATATAGGTTTTTTGTATTATGGTTTCATATAAATATAATAAATTATGCCATTTGTTTTTAATTTGTCATATTATATAAAAACCAAAAAAAAAATTCTAGAAAATCGTAATTTAAATACAATTTATTGGAATAATTACAGGAATCAATTACATATTTCGAATGCTATAGTAAATTTACAAAAATGCTATGAATAAAACAATTAATAACAAAGTATAATTACTATTGTTAAATATACGATTGAAAAAAAAAAATGCTATATTATATGAAGACACGATAGTAATACCAAAAACCGCTATGTTAGGTCTCAAACCTATTGTCGCGGTCGATGAGAGAGCGTTTCTAATAACGCTATGATAGAGATACATAGCGGTTTTTGGCCGTTAACAATACTCGATTTTCCTGTAGTGAAAGTCTAATAGAACATCACCCTCTCCCTGTGGATCGATACCTCAAGTACTACAACGCACATATGTGCACTTGCAGGTTTTAAGGTTTATAAATTTAAGACATGAAATTTCGGAGACGAATCCAATAACGCATCAAGTTTTTGGCGCTGTTGCTGGGGAGAGATCGGTACATCTTCTATCACACCTTAGAGGTTAGTAAAACGACTCTAGAATAAACTTTTTCTATTTGATTTTTGGTTTTGTTTTTCTTTGTTTCAGGCTTTGAAACATGAACTCGCCTCTGGAGCGAGATTGCTACTACGAGCGGGGTTACTATTACCCATCTTGCCCTCACCAATGTCACGACTCACATGCTGTGTGTGACTCATTCTACATGAATCAGAAACCAGCACCGACAACCTACTCTCAAGGAAGCCACAAGCCTCCTTACTACCGAGACGAACCTTTTGCGTCTCCCGTTGTCAACTCTAGACAACAAGCATACCGTCTTTCTCACCAAATCTTGAACCATCACGATGAAAGCTTGGAATTCAGTGCTCGTTTGAAGCGAATAGAAGCCGCCATCAACAAAACCATCAAGTACCAAGCCACGTTCGGAGCCATTTTAAATGAGAGAATAGATTCCATCTCCGTCGATTTCAACAAGAAGTTTGATGACCTTACTGCCCACGTCAAAATCCTTGAAGAACAGACCCTTAGAGACGCTACAACACTAAACGAAAGAATGGAACTTGTTGAAGAAGAACAAGGAAGACAAAAGTTAGATATCCGGAAAGCTAATGATGGGGTACGTACTTTGAACTACAAGCTTAATGATTTGGATAACTCCGTCAATGACAACAGTAACACCACCTACAACCACACTCTCGATCTGTAGGAAGGAGTAGGGGAAGTTGAGGATAAAACGAGAGAGCTCGATCTTACACTAGACCCACTCATTTATGCTATCGACGAAGTAGAAGAGAAAGTGGAGAAACTATCTAAAGATCTGATATTCTCATAAACTACTCCTTTCATGCATTCATTTAGTATAGGTTTCTTTGTATTTTCATGTAGTTACTTAGCATTTCTTTGTTATTTTGTCTCATTTAGGGTTTAGAGATCTCATGCTATGTCCTAGAGAGTCTTGCACGTTTTGGAGTTCTTATTAGGTACTTTTGGAAGCTTTTTTGGACACTTTGGAGGAACCGCACTAACCATGCCGGCAGCAAGTACCGGCTCAGTCACACTCGGCATCGGCATTAGGACTCGGCGTTGTAGGAATCACATGTACCGGCCCAGCACGAAGCTTTGCATACGCCCGGTATTGGACATTGCATCGGACAGGGTATTTGCCGGTTCCATGTACCGGCTTGACTCTACCCGGTATCGAGCAACATCGCGTCCCGCTAAGGCATCGACATCGGCCCGGCACAAGACGAGTCCCGCATCCGATATTGGGCTTTACCGCGGACATGGATTTTATCGGCTCTGTGTGCCGGCTTCTATTGACCCGGCATGAAAGAAACTCGACTTGCGACTAAGGCATAGGGAAGACGACACCGGCCCGGCACATCAACAAGCATGCACCCGGTACTAAACGATCATCCGGACAGGGATTTTATCGTCTCGCCGGCTTCGCGTGACCATGCATGAAATAAACTCGGCTTGCAACTATGGCATCAGGAAGACGACACTGGCTCGGCACAGCCGTGTGCATATAGCTGGTACATGACGTTATATCAGGCAGGGCATTTACCGAGCCCATGCACCGGCTTCATCCCATCCAAGACAACGTCCGAACATCGAGGACACGTCCATACCGGCCCGGTGTACCGGCCCCATACCAAACCGCCCTTAACTTCGACCCAATATTGACCGGGTCAATACCTGTTCTGTTCCGGGTTGACCCGGTCAACTCCTCATTCATTTAAAAACTCAAAAACCCTAATTTTCATTTTATGCTTACTTTTGTCTAAAAAAACCTTCACATTTTGGAGAGTGTTCTTGGATTTGTAAGAGAGGATCTTCTACTTTTCATGCAATTAAGTCTTTGTTTTCTTTGATTCCTTCCATTTAATCTTCTTTCTATCTTATCTATTCAAGATTCATCCAGGAAAACCTCTCCTATCCAAAATCGATTTTGAGGGGCTTTTCATGGGTCTTGAGTAGTTTTCTTATAATCTTGAGATGGGATAGATTATAGTGATTTGATGCATGATCTAAGGTGTTTAGTGATAGATTATTCTATATCCCTCTTTGTTTAATGCTCTTAATGCTAAATCTAGCTTGATGGAGTGGATTTAGATGATAGGTGTTTCATTGCACACCAAGTGTTTGATGAAATGACTTGGTAAATTATTCAAAGGTTTTATGCTCCTAGCCTAAGAGATTAGTTGTCTAGGGCATATGTTTGGTTGATCTTGATGATATTATTAATGCTTGTCGATTGATAATCCACAAACGATGGTTTGCTAATGGATTTGATAATTAACATAGTGATTAGTTGCTTGAGAAAGAACTAATCAAGATTAGAGATCTAATACCTAGGGATAACTTGTTGAGTGAAAGAAAACCTTGGATCATGCATTGGTAACCTCAAATCGATTACCCTATCTCTTGATTCGCCTTTGTTATTTGATTTACAACTTGTTTAAGTATTGCTTTTGTTTGTTTGAATGTAGATACTTAGTCATAAACTACCTTGTTTAACTTAATTTACTTATGATCCTTGCATTCTTAGTGTTTAGGACTATTTCCCAATATTGGATTCGATAACCTCTTACTACATCGGATTGAGGGTATTGATACCTTGAGATACCAAAATATCTTGTATCAATTTGGCGCCGTTGCCATTTGGGATTTGTTTTAACATTCAGATTTAGGTTCTTAGTGAGCTTAAGCCTTATTTGCTACAAAGTTACTAATCTTGTTTGCTTCCTATTGCCCTTTCTCTCTATTGGTGCATGCATACACTTTCCCGTGGCAATACTACTCTAGTAGAACCGAGGGACGACATTGATCAACTTGATAGAGGATCAAGAGCAAGACGAAGCCGAGTGAGAGTTCAAGTAGAGGTTGCTAACGACATGGATAACTTTGAGAATGTTCCACTTGGGAACATCAATGAACCAAATCCCAACGAAAGTAACGGTGGGAATGGGAATGGTCACGGCAACAATCAAGGACGTGGTAGCAATGGAAACCATCACCGTCCCAACCATCCACCAAGAGCTAGAAACGTTGTTAGAGAGGGTGATGCCGCTAATGCTCACCAAAACCGCCAAGGCATTCAAGCTCCACCGGTGGAGAACAACAACTTCGAAGTGAAGCCGGGGGTTATCAACATGGTTCAAGCCAACAAATTTCACGGTTTATCCATGGAGGATCCCTTAGACCACATCGACCAATTTGACCGGATATGTGATCTCACTAAGATCAATAGGGTCTCCGAAGATGGGTTCAAGCTTCGTCTCTTCCCGTTCTCTTTAGGTGACAAGGCTCACCAATGGGAAAAGACTTTACCCCAAGGATCTATAACCTCGTGGGATGATTGCAAACGTGCGTTTCTCGCCAAATTCTTCTCACCGGCTAGAACCGCCAAGCTTCGCAACGAGATCTCAAGCTTCACAGAACGGTCCAATGAGTCTTTCAACGAGACTTGGGAGAGATTTAGAAGCTACACTTCTCAATACCCACATCACGGCTTTAGCAACGCTTCTCTCCTAAGAACTCTCTACCGAGGTGCTTTGCCTAAGATCCGCATGCTACTTGACACGACATCTAACGGAAACTTCTTCGCTAAAGATGTTGAGGTAGCAATGGAGCTTGTCGAGAACTTGGCCCAAAGTGACGGTACCTATGGCGACGAATATGACCGCACCACAAGGACCAATAGCGACTTTGATGAGAACAAGCAGGCCAAAGAAATGAAAGCTCTCAACGACAAGTTGGACAAGCAAGACAATTTGATTGATAAACTTCTAGTGTCTTCTCAAAAGACAGTCAACTTTGTGGTTGCTTATGATGAGAATCAAGTTTACTATCAAGAAGAGAACGTAGACATGAACACCCAAGAGGAAGTGAACTACGTGGGGAACCGAGGGAACTACCAAAACCAAGGGAACTACCAAAGACAAGGGTTCAACCAAAACTATAGGAACCACCCCAACTTCTCTTACCGGAACACATATGTGGAGAATCCACAAGACCAAGTCTACCCTCCACAACCTAATCAAGCTCAAGGAGCCCCACAAAAGCAATTCCAACCTCAAGGCCAAGTTTCTAATACCAACCAACAAGGCTTTGTCCCAAGGAACCAATTCCAAGGGAACCAAGGTGGCTTTCAACCCAAAACTCCACCCGGTTTTCAAGGGAAACAACAAGGGTTTGTGCCCCAAGGTTAAGCAACTACGTCTAAACCGCAAGAGCTTGATTTGAGCTCCATGTTCCAACAATTACTCAAGGGACAAGCGGAGATAAATACGCGGGTGGATTGCTCTTACAACGACCTCAACATAAAGATTGAGGCTTTGAACTCCAAGGTAAAACACATGGAGAACAAAGGTGTTGCTTCTTCTTCCCGACCATAAGGTCAACTCTCGGGAAAATCCGAAGCTAATCCTAAGGAGTATGTAAACGCCATCACCTTGAGAAGTGGCACGGTTTTGCCTCCAAGAGAAGCTCCTTATACTCTCAATGAGGACATTGAGAAGCAAAGTGGGGGGGGGGGGGGGGGGGTGGAACTTCAAGAAGATGACGAGTTGGTTGAAAATGAGGTAGTGTTGGAGCAAGACAAGGTTGAAGAAGTTGAGAAGGTCAAGCCTAGGGTTATTGTTGCTCAAGAGAAGCCAAAGAAGAATGTTTTTGTCCCTAAGCCATACGTTCCTAAACTACCGTTTCCCGGGCGGTTCAAGAAGCAACTTATGGACAAGTATAAAGCCATCTTTGATAGGCAAATGGAGAAGGTAGAACTCACAATGCATTTGGTTGATGCCTTCTTGCTTGTCCCTCAATACCCCAAATTCTTGAAAGACGTTGTGAATGAGAGAGCTAAGGAAATGGAGTCCATGGTTAATCTAACTCACGAGTGTAGTGCCATCATACAAAGGAAGATGGTCCCAAAGAAGCTAGGAGATCCGGGATCATTCACTCTACCTTGTGCACTTGGTCCTCTAGCTTTCAACCATTGTTTGTGTGATCTTGGTGCAAGTGTAAGCCTCATGCCATTCTCGGTAGCCAAGAGATTAGGCTTCACACGCTACAAGGCATGCAACATCTCCCTAATATTGGCGGATAGGAGCGTGAGGGTTCCTATTGGTTTGCTTGAGGATCTTCCTATCGTGGTGAAGGATTTCATTGTCTCCACGGATTTTGTGGTACTTGAAATGGATGAGGAACCGAAAGACCCTCTTATATTTGGTAGGCCATTCCTAGCAACGCGGGGGCGATAATTGATGTATGAAAAGGCAAAATAGACCTTCACTTGGGTAAAGGAGAAGTCCTTGAGTTTGATATCAACAAGGTGATGAAGAAACCTACAATAGATGGCCAATGTTTCTACATAGAGACCATGGATGAACTAGCCGACGAGTTGCTTGAGAAAATGAGAGTAGAAGACGGTTTGGAAGTGGTCTTGACTAATGAGCGTGGTGATCATGGGTTCTTGAGTAAAGAGAGTCAAGGGTATGAGTTACTCTTGGATTTGCACAAACCGGTTGAAAAGGATACTCAATTCGTGGAGTTGGGTGATCGTGGTACCGAGGTTCAAGATGAGTTTGTTCTAGCCGTCGAAGAGACTAGCAAGGGTAAGCCTAGTCTTGAGGATGACGATTGGATTGAACTCAAAGCCCCAAAGGTGGACCTAAAGAAACTTCCTACTGGACTAAGGTACGCTTTCCTAGGTCCAAACGAGTCATACCCGATTATTGTAAATAATAGCTTGAATAAAAATGAACTATCCTCCCTTTTAGTTGAACTTAGAAATTATAGGAAAGCTATTGGTTACTCTTTAGACGATATCAAGGGTATTTCCCTAACTTTATGCACTCATAGAATCCATCTAGAGGATGAATCAAAGACCTCTATTGAACATCAAAGAAGGTTGAATCCTAATTTGAAAGATGTTGTAAAGAGAGAGATTCTTAAGCTCTTAGACGCGAGCATTATCTACCTAATATCGGATAGTACTTGGTTCTTACCGGTTCATTGTGTGCCTAAGAAAGGGGGGATTACGGTAGTTAAAAATGAGAAGGATGAAATGATACCGACTAGGACAATAACCGGGCATAGAATGTACATTGACTATAGGAAGTTGAATTCATCTACTCGTAAGGATCACTTTCCGTTACCTTTCATAGACCAAATGCTTGAACGTCTAGCTAATCATCCATTTTATTGCTTTCTAGACGGTTATTCGGGTTTCTTTCAAATTCCCATACACCCGAATGACCAAGAGAAAACGACTTTCACGTGCCCTTACGGCACCTTCGCATATCGAAGGATGCCGTTTGGGTTATGTAATGCACCCACGACATTCCAACGTTGCATTATGTCCATTTTCTCTAACCTTATAGAATATATGGTAGAAGTCTTTATGGACGACTTCTCCGTATATGGGTCTTCTTTTTGTGTTTGCTTGTCTAACCTTTGTAGGGTCTTGCAACGGTGCGAAGAAGCAAACTTGGAGCTAAATTGGGAAAATACCACTTCATGGTGCGAGAAGGAATCGTGCTTGGGCACAAGATCTCCGAGAAAGGGATTGAGGTAGACAAGGCCAAGATCGAGGTGATGGTTAGCTTGGAACCACCTAAGTAGGTCAAGGACATCCGGTCTTTCTTGGGTCATTAGGGATTCTACCGAAGGTTCATCAAAGACTTCTCGAAAATCACAAGACCTCTCACAAGGTTACTTTGCAAGGAGGTTGAGTTTGTGTTTGATGAAGAGTGTATGGTGGTGTTTCTAGAGATCAAGAAGGCGTTGGTTAGTGCTCCCATTGTCCAAGCACCGGATTGGGATCTTCATTTCGAGATCATGTGTGATGCTAGTGACTACGCGGTTGAAGCAGTTTTGGGTCAAAGGAAGGACAAGAAGACCAATGTCATCTACTATGCAAGTAGGACCTTAGATGACACTCAAACCCGGTATGCCACAACGGAAAAAGAGTTGCTAGCCGTGGTTTTTGCAATGTAGAAGTTTAGGTCTTATGTTGTGGCATCAAGGGTGATTGTCTACACCGATCACGCGGCTTTGAGATACATTCATGCCAAGAAAGACACCAAGCCAAGGCTACTCCGTTGGATCTTGCTTCTACAAGAGTTTGACTTGGAGATAGTTGACAAGAATGGGATAGAGAATGGGGTCACGGATCACTTGTCTAGAATGAGGATTGAAGACCTTATCCCAATTGATGATAAGCTCCCCCGAGGAGAGTCTCATGGTGGTTGGTGTCTTGAAGAAAGGGGTTGAAGCCGTGCGAGGAATAGAGAGTGTCAATGGGTTACAAGCGTAGAAACTACCGTGGTTTGGGGACCTAGTGAACTACTTAGTGTGAGGGAAGAAACCTCCTTTGGATGGGTATAAGAAGAAGAAGTTCTTCCGCGACGTGACGAGATACTATTGGGATGAGCCCTACTTATACAAGTTGTGTCAGATGGTTTGTATAGGAGATGTGTGACGGAAGAAGAAGTTCAAGGGATCCTACTCCATTGTCATGGGTTAAGCTATGGTGGTCATCATGCCTCCTACAAAATGACTACAAAGGTTTTGCAATCCGGTTTTTGGTGGCCTTTATTATTCAAGGATGCGCATCTCTATGTCTCCAGATGTGATGCATACCAAAGGAAAGGGAACATTGGGATGAGAGATGAAATTCCCCAAAACCCAATCCTTGTGGTGTAAATGTTTGACGTATCGGGAATCGACTTCATGGGACCTTTCCCGTCATCATATGGTAACCAATACATATTGGTGGCGGTTGACTACGTCTCAAAGTGGGTGGAAGCGATTGCAAGCCCGACCAACGATGCTAAGGTTGTGCTAAAGTTATTCAAGTCAATCATTTTTCCAAGGTTAGGGTTCCAAGAGTGGTCATTAGTGATGGTGGATCACACTTCGTGAACAAAGTCTTCGAGAGCCTACTTAAGAAGAATGGGGTGAAACACAAGGTCGCAATGCCCTATCATCCTCAAACAAGAGGGCAAGTAGAAGTCTCCAACCGCCAAATCAAAAATATTCTTGAGAAGACGGTCGGTAGCTCGAGGAATGATTGGGCAAACAAACTCGATGATGCCTTATGGGCATATAGGACCGCTTTCAAAACACCCATAGGAACCACACCGTTCAACATGCTCTATGGGAAGTCGTGTCACCTTCCGGTGGAATTGGAATACAAAGCTCTTTGTGCGATAAAGCTTCTAAATTTTGACATCAAGACCGCTCAAGAGAGATGTTTGGTACAACTCCACGAGCTAGAGGAAACAAGGCTTGAAGCATATGAGAGCTTGAGAATCTACAAAGAGAAGGCCAAGGCATTTCACGACAAGAGGATAGTGCTTAAGGACTTCAAGGTAGGGGATCTCGTGTTTCTATTCAACTCCCGGTTGAAACTCTTCCCCGGGAAGCTCAAATCGAGATGGTCGGGTCCCTTTTAGGTGAAGGAAGTGAGACCTTATGGAGCGGTAGTTCTTGTGAGCAAAGAAGGTCAAGATTTCATCGCTAACGGTCAAAGGCTCAAACTCTACCGTGCGAATCAAATCATCCAGGAAGGAGGTTTTATCCCTCTCGATGATGCCCCTCTAGCTTGAGGACGATAACAAAAGTCAAACTTAGCGACTCAAAACAAAGTGCTCTTGGGAGACACCCTAAGCTTATCACTTGTATATACTTTAAATCCTCTCTTTTTCTTTGATTATTAGGACTTTTGATCTTTTCGTTAAGTGTTGATAGGTATATTGGTGATTAAAGAGGCGAGGTCTTGCAAGAAAAGGTGCAGACCGTGCATACCGGCCTTGTGTACCGGCAATGGTAAGTCCGGTACGTGAACTCTTGCCTGGTGCGTCGGAAGAAGTTTGGCCAAGGGAGATAATACCGGCCCGGTGCCGAAGTTTCCCAAAGGCAGGGCTTTTACCGGCCATGCGTCCCGAGCTCGACTTGCCTGGTATTGCCGAGGTGAAAAACAACGCTATACACACCGGACGTATGTACCGGATTTGTCAAGACCGGTACCGAGTGCACGATAATACGCATGCATCCCGAGCTCATGCACCGGCTGTCTCACACCCGGTATGAAAACCCCGTACCATGCATGCAATCCCGGAGATATCTAGCTCGGCACGTCCGAGCTTAACATGCACACGCACCAGGCGCGCGTATCGGACATATTTTGCTCGGTATCAGCTTATTGTCCAGCGGTCCGTGCCTTTGTCCAGCGGTCCATAGATTGGATCTATTAGCCGCTGGACAACCCGGTTCCTCGACCCAAGTAAGTGGACCCCGACCTGCCCAGGTATAATGAAAATCACAGATAATCCAACACCGGCTTCAAGTTTACCAAAGAAGAAGAGAGAATTGGCGCTAATGTCTTGTGCCGAGGAAAGTGAAAAGAGAAAGAAGAAGACGGGTCAAACTAGTGAAGAAGTTGAGACCGTGGTAGAAGTAATGCAAGCGGGAAAGAAAAAGAAAACGGTCCAAACTAGTGATGAGGTTGAAACCGTGGAAGAAGTGGTGCAAGAAAGAAAGAAGAAGAGAATTCCGAAGGCCAAGAAGAGAACTCCCACCTATAGTGAGTATGTAAAGAAACTCAAGGCGGTGCCATTTGAGGAGGAATCACTACAAAAAACTGCCCTTTTACAACTAACAGAATCGTCGTAAATTGGTCGTAAAACATGGTTTACGACGGATTAGCGACGAATAACAATTCGTCGTAATATGATCGTCGTTAATCGGAAATCGTCGTAAATTGGTCATAACATTAAGGAGGACTAAAAATCGTCGTAAAATCGATGTAAATTTACATCGATTTTACGACGAATACATTACATCGATTTTACATCGAAACATTACATCGATTTTACATCGAATTATACAATTTTTTTTTGACAATCCGTCGTCAATTCGTCGTAATAGGATGAAACATTACATCGATTTTACATCGAATTATACAATTTTTGTTTTGACAATACGTCGTAAATTTGTCGTAATAGGTATCTGTAAATGCGTTGGTAAATCGATGTAAAATCATCGTAAATTATTGAACGATGTAAAATCGATGTAAAATTATTGATGTAAAATCGATGTATAATCGATGTAAAATCGATGTAAAATCGATTTAAATTATGTAAAGTTTTCGATGTAAAATCGTCGTAAATTAAATATAATTTTATATAAATTAAATAAATTAAATAAAATTAAAACAATAATTAATAAAATTATATTTATAAATTAAAATTTTATAAATAAATTCAAAATATAAAATAAAATTTAAAATACAAAATAAAATTCTTAATACAAACTATTATCCAGCTGAAAAACGTAAATTATCAAAAAGCTCGTCATCCGATCCATTATGCTTCATATTCGCTCGTTCTTGCGCGAGCGGATCAGTCGGCTGGCCCGATGTCGATCCTTCCTGCTGCCTCACTGCATCCGCCAAAGTCGGGTTAGTCAGGGCAATAATATCGTAGAGAGTGTTGTATCCTTGGATTGTTTTATCGTATCCTTGGATCTTCTCATCGTATACCACCTGCTTCGCCCGCAAAGTGTTGATCTCGGAGTTGGCGGTGATTAACTCCGTCCGCAAAATAACCGGATCGTCGAAAAGCTGACGACGGGACGATGTGGCGGCACTATCTACGATCGATCCCATCCCTAAAACTCTGCCCTTTTTCTTCGGGGCAACCTTTAAAAAAGAAACGTAAAATTTAATAAATTGTATAAAGAAACATTAACTTTTGTAAAAAAAAACGTTAAATTACCTCTGCGTATATCTCGTCCATCTGGGCAACCGTCAAAGACGCAGTGGATTGGACCGAACTACCGCCGGGTGATAGCTGCTGAGAAAGCTGAGTTTGACGCTCGTCGATCCTTGCATGCGCGTCATTGTAGATCGCCTATGCTCGAGGATCTACAAAAGATCCGTCTTTCTTCTTGTGAGTTTCCGCAAAAACTCGGGTCATTGGAGGAAGTTCGCCTCCATTTGCCTAACAAAAAAGACATTCAAAAAGAAATCAAACAGTTGATGGGTAATATAAATTAATAACAAATTAAAATTACATAAATAAAATTATAACCGAAAAAATTATTACCATTTGAAGGCGTCTTCCCGCAAAAGACGTTTGACCCGACGTATGAGGCATAAGCGCTGGAAGACCGTCTGGACCCATAGTGTTTCGAGAAGCTGAACACTTAACGGCCACTTGCTGCGCATGCGGATCTCTCCAGTATGCCGTCAAGCCGTTCCAAACATCGGAAGACATGTATGGCGGCTTCCCATGCGGATCTCTCCAGTATGCCGTCAAGCCGTTCCAAACATCGGAAGACATGTATGCCTTTAACCTCCCACTTCCTCTTCCAATCGGAGACAGCATTGTTGAGCCGCAATTTTTCTTTCTTTTTGAATTTCGTCTTCACCGTCTCGTTGATCGCAACGTCCCAATGCCATTTTTGCTATACAAAAAAAAAAAATTAGAAATGATATATTAAAGATAAAGAATTGACCAAAATAATAATGAATATTAAAAAAAAAAATTTACCGCGAAACATTTAAACCATGTCTCGACAACCTCTTCCGGAACCGAAGACCAATTGCGGCGAGGCTCCATGAAATAGGCTTTAATGGTGTCAGCCACACTCCGTCCAACTTTGTTATCTTCCTTAAACCTGAGAAATAAAACAAAAATTATTAGTAAAAAAAAACAAATTCATAATATTATTAAAAAAAAAATTGTAGTTACGTACCAAAAAGTATTCGGGAGCCGTCGTGGATCTAACCGGTCTAAAGAATCATGCCCCGGCGACTGCAAAATATCTTAGACCGTCAATCCCGCATACAACAACGGCGGTCGAGCATCTGCTTCCGGAGGCAGCGCTGGTCCGGGAAAAGAATCCGGAACAGCGGACTGTGTCGCAGAAGATGACGGGAGTTGCGAATTAGCACTCGGTCCCGTCTCGAGAAACTGCCGATAGTGTGATTTACGTGGCACCATATCTAAAAAATATTTAAAAATAACTCAATTTTAGTATAATATAATTCCATTCCTAACTAATAATTCCAATCCTAACTAATAAATATTACAATACTAACTAACAATTCAAAATCCTTACAACTATAATATAATTTAAAAATACAAAAAAAAATGTTACCTTTTTTTAGAGAGAAGGCAGAGGTTTTTAGAGAGAGAGAGTGAGGAGAGAGAGAGAATTTTGAGATTGTGAGCGAGGAAAATTTTGGTCACGTATATATAGATTTTGGTGTCGTCGTAAATTCGTTGGTAATTTACGACGATTTTACGACGATTCCGTCGTAAAATCGTCGTAATACTGAACCTAAAATTAAACGTATCGAAATTTTCCCCCACGCGGTAAATCAAATATTTTGGGTATTACAACGGAATTACGACGGATTCGTCGTAATGTCGTTGTAAACTTACAACGATTTTACGACGAATCCGTCGTAATTTCGTTGTAATAAAATAAATCTATACCCTAAACCCTAAATCACAATACACATATGCTGGACGTAAAAACGAAGTATATTTGTGCATCTAATAATTATAATATTTAACAATAGATTTAGTAACGACGATCGAATCTATTTCATCGTCGATTTCCATATCTTACATAATTCGTTCTTATATATAAGTATATTCGTAACATGCATGACTTAAATAATGTAAATGATTTTGTAAAAACATAAACTTGTTTATACTATGATTAGAACTCACGTAAAACAAGATCTAAGATAAAAAAAACCAAACATGTAAATCAAACCCTAAACCCTATATTTTAGGTATTACAACGAAATTACGACGGATTCGTCGTAAAATCGTTGTAAACTTACAACGAATTTACGACGCATCCGTCGTAATTTCGTTGTAATACCTAAAATCTATACCCTAAACCCTAAATCACAATACACATATCCTTGACGTAAGAACGAAGTATATTTGTGGATCTAATACTTCTAATATTTAACAATAGATTCAATAACGACGATTGAATCTATATCGTCGTCGATTTCCATATCTTACATAATAGTGTATAGCATTCGTTCTTATATATAAGTATATTCGTAACATGCATGACTTAAATAATGTAAATGATTTTGTAAAAATATAAACTTGTTTATACTATGATTAAAACTTACGTAAAACAAGATCTAAGATAAAAAAACCAAACATGTAAATCAAACCCTAAACCCTATATTTTAGGTATTACAACGAAATTACGACGGATTCGTCGTAAAATCGTTGTAAACTTACAACGAATTTACGACGAATCCTATATTTTAGGTATTACAACGAAATTACGACGGATTCGTCGTAAAATTGTTGTAAACTTACAACGAATTTACGACGAATCTGTCGTAATTTCGTTGTAATACCTAAAATCTATACCCTAAACCCTAAATCACAATACACATATCCTAGAAGTAAGAACGAAGTTTATTTGTGCATCTAATACTTCTACTATTTAACAACAGATTCAATAACGACGATTGAATCTATATCATCGTCGATTTCCTTATCTTACATAATAATGTATATCATTCGTTCTTATAAGTATATTCGTAACATGCATGACTTAAATAATGTAAATGATTTTGTAAAAACATACTATGATTAAAACTTACGTAAAACAAGATATAAGATAAAAAAAAACAAACATGTAAATCAAACCCTAAACCCCAAATTTTAGAAATTACGACGAAAGTACGATAAATCGTCGTAATCTCGTTGTAAAATTACAACGAGTTTACGACGAATCTATCGTAATGTAAATCAAACCTAAATCGTCGTAAATGCGTCGTAAATTCACGACGATTTTACGACGAAATGAGTGACACCGGTATCACGACGATTTCACGTCGACTTTGAGAGTTTGGTAAAACACGGTTTTTTATAGGTCACCTAATTATTTACATCGCATTTTGTTGACGTAATTTCGTCGCATATTCGATGTAAAATCGTTGTAATGATATTCGATGTAAAATCGTTGTAAACTTACCCCAAATTTTAGAACTTACGACGAAATTACGACTAACTCGTCGTAAAATCATTGTAAACTTACAACGAGTTTACGACGAATCTATCGTAATGTAAATTAAACCTAAATCGTCGTAACGCATATTCGATGTAAAATCGTTGTAATGATATTCGATGTAAAATCGTAGTAAACGTACCCCAAATTTTAGAATTTACGACAAAATTACGATGACCTCGTCGTAAAATCGTTGTAAAATTACAACGAGTTTACGACGAATCTATCGTAATGTAAATTAAACCTAAATCGTCGTAAACACGTCGTACAATAACGACGATATTATGATGAAATGAGAGTTTGGTAAAACACGGTTTTTTTATAGGTCACCTAATTGTTTACATCGCATTTTCTCGACGTAATTTCGTCGCATATTCGATGTAAAATCGTTGTAATGTTATTCGATGTAAAACCGTTGTAAATTTTTGTTGCAAATCCGTTGGTAATTTCTAAAAGATTTCTATAAATACATTCCACACCTTCAATGCTAACTCAAATAATCACTTTTCCTTCAATGCTAACTCAAAGATTTCTATATATACATACCCACCTTTCCTTGATTTTTTACGCTGATCATTGTGTTCCCACTTCTTGATGATCTGGCCAACAAATAATCATGTAGGATCTTGTTTTCAAGTAAAGATAGTCTTCAACTACCATAGGTGAATGATTCATAGAATTGGACATCTATGTAAATCCTTCGTAATATAAGGATGTCCAATTCTATGTATCTTTCACTTATGGTGGTTGGTTTTTATGAATCTAAAAAACTCGACCCCCAGAATTCTTTGTTGGCCAGATCATCAGAAGTGGGAATACAACGTTACGTTCTGCTCCTAAACCCAAGATGACATTACGACGATATTATACGAATGTGGTCCTAGGCGTCGTAATTTCTTCGTAATGTTAATTCATCAATGTTTCGTCGAATTTTTATTAGTTTATATTAATATATAATTTTACAACAAAAACTTAAACATTTAACAAACCGAAAATTACATATATATATATATATATAAGCTTTCAATCAGAATCATCATCTTCGTTGGGCTCATCATCTTGATTGGGTTCATCATCTTCAGGTCCATCATCATCGTCAGTTTCTTCAAACTCGTCGGAATCGCCTTCTTCTTCTGTGTCGTCAGGTAGATATTCAAGTTGCCCGTTTCGTGGATCAATTAAAAGAACGTTCTCTGTAATCTCTGGTTCTGTAATATCAAGGCAAGAATCTTGTTGCATTGGAAGATCATCAACACCAACAATTTTACCCCTTGGAGCTATTTTAATAACCGATAACCATGAGATCCCAGATGTTCGAACTCGCGGATATGGAACGAACGTTACTTGTTCTGCTTGTGATGCTAGGATGAATGGCTCAAACTTTTTGTAACGTCGTGATTTGTTGACGTCAACCACACCAAATTTGTTAATTCGCACCCCTCGACCGACTGTTGGATCGAACCAATCACATTTGAAGAGAACGCATTTCAACCTAACCAGTCCGGGGTACTCCACTTCAATTATTTCCTGCAAAACCCCATAAAAATCTATTTCACCCCTAACACATACTCCGTAGTTGGTAGTTGCCCGACGAACGACATACTTGTATGTATGAAACACATAACCACGGGTAAAATACATCGGTGCGGTCGTTATCTTCCCGATGGGGCCTAGGAGTAACTCATGAAACCAAAATGGATATGCGGGATCATCATGATCAACCTATGATAAGTGTAAAAGTTATATTGAAAGCCGATATAATTAAATGAATATTTATAACTATATTAACTTACTTGCGTCTTCAACCACTCAACAAAGTGACGATCTTTACGTTCGTTTATTTCATCATCTGAAACCCTTTCAATGCATTCTCGTACCTCGGTAACAAATAAGCTGCAAAATACATATATAGACATAAAAATTAACACATTTAATTATAATTATATTAATTAATTATTAATGACTGATTAATTAAATAGTTTTGTTATTACCTTTCGTAAGGACTCACTTCATCACAGTTTAGGAGGATGTACGTATGTGGGCTGTGCCTGTCATGCTCGTTATCCCACTAAACTTCCTTCAATTTTCCACCAAGACGACCAATTGGTGAGAATATATCTGGGACACCCTCTACTGCATAAATTCGTCCCACACCGCCATCATCGTATCGTCGGGGAGCCCGTTTGCGTGTGCGGACTTTTGGAACGAAATAATATGAAGTGAAGTGTGAAGTTTCTTCTGTCAAACTTCCCGCAACAATTGATCCTTCAGCCCTTGCTAGATTTTTTGCCTTTCCCTTTAAATGTTTCATGAAGCGCTCAAATGGGTACATCCACCTAAACTGAACAGAGCCTCCTAGTTCTGCTTCGTGGGGGAGATGAATGGGAAGATGTTCCATAACATCAAAAAATGCAGGGGGAAATATCTTCTCCAAATTGCACAACAAGATTGGAATATTAGCAGCCAGTTGTGCAATTACATCTTCTGACAACGTCCGTGTACTAAGATCCCGGAAAAACGCTCCGATGCCTGCAAAGACAAAATTATATACATTGTAACATATATATATATATAATTAATCTCAATAATTTTATATGTGATGAAGTATCTTACCTCCAATTGCTTCATGAACATTTTCTGGAAGGAGTTCGGAAAATGCGAAAGGAAGTAAACGTTGCATAAACACGTGGCAGTCATGACTATTCATCCCTGAAAACTTTTATCCTTTCTCAACAGATTTAGCAAGATTGGATACATACCCATCAGGAAACTTCACGTCAGATGAAACCCAATTGAACAACGATGCATTTTGTTCTGCACCCAACCGAAATATAGGAACTGGTGATTTTCCATTGCTCATTATATGCAACTCATTTCTGTTGCAAATATCTGGCAAGTTCAACCTTGACTTTCCGCTTTCTTTGGTTCTTCCTTTCACGTTTAACACTGTATGCATGATGTTATCAAAAAAGTTTTTCTCAATGTGCATGACATCAAGATTGTGTCTCAGTAGATGATTTTTCCAGTACGGAAGATCCCAAAAAATGATTTTCTTGTGCCAATTGTGATTAACCCCGTATCCATCAGGCATATTAGCTGGAGTGTGCCAATTTCCCCCACGATTCACAGTTTCTAGTCCCCCAAAATGATATATTTGCGCTTCAAGATCTTCCCCAGATAGATACACTGGTGGGGGGACACGCACGATTTTGTTCTTCCTAAACAACCGCCTGTTTCTCCTATATGGATGATTGATTGGTAAAAACCGGCGGTGACAATCAAACCAGCATGTTTTTCGACCATGTTTTAGTTGAAACGCATCTGTCCGATCGAGGCAATAAGGACAAGATAACCTCCCATGCGTCGTCCAACCTGATAGCATTCCGTATGCAGGGAAGTCGCTTATTGTCCACATAAGCACCGCACGCATCGTAAAAAAATTTTTCCTCGAACAATCATATGCCCGCACTCCTGATATGATCATGGAAAGCAAGGAAGCTGAGGAAGCAGAAGCAGACAAGGAGCAGGAACCAGTTGGAGTGATCACTCGATCCAAAGCTAAGGAGATGGCAAAGGAAGCTCATTCACTCTTAGCTCACTCACTCACTCTGCCAAGGATTCAAGTCTTCAACATTTCCACCTTGAAGACTACACCGGTCATGAAGACTAAGTAACTTAGGTGAGGAGTCTGTACTCTTTTCCATGTTGGGTTTTATCCCACAGGGTTTTATCAGCATGGTTTTTAATGAGGCAGATGATTCACTACGGCGAGTTACTTAGGAGTTATGACCAATGGATAATAATGTACAAGTCACACTGACTTAGTATTTAGTTGTTTAGAGGTGCACCGATTAGGAACCTTATGGTTGGGACGCCTCGCTGTTTTATTTAAATTTTAGACGCCTTGTTGTTTTATTTCAGACGCTCTGTAGTTTAGGGCTTTGTCGAGATTGGGTTGATTTATAAAACCCAATCACGCCTCCTTTGTTTTTTTTTAGCGAAGAACATCAAGCAAAAGCAATTCCTGTTTTCTTCTCTCAATCTGATTCTAAGAATACGTTCTCTGAATTCGAGTTTCTAAACACCTGTGTGATCCAGAAACTCTACTATCTGTTCTTCCACTTAATCACTTACAATCTATCCACGAAAATCATCCCAGCAAACTCCTTATTCATCGCCAATCACCTGCATCAATCCTTCATCATCACCGAAATTCATCCCCATCGCAACCAGCTTGTTGCAGGCTCGCTTTCATCAGCCTTCCTCCGGAGTTGATCAAGCAGGGACGCATCAAGTGGTATCAGAGCTTGCTCTGGACCAAAGGCTGAGAAAATCCCTAACCCTAAATCTCTTGTTGTCGCGATTTGCTTAGTTCTAGACCTAGGGATAGTCGCGATTGTCTAGAACTCTCGGGCTTGTTGTCGCGAATTAGTTTAGGACCTAGGGCTTGTCGATCTTTGTGTTAATCATATCTATCTAGTCGAGATATCATCTTAGGTTGATAGGTCTCTGTTTTCCCATTCGCATCATACCTAGGCTGCACTCGCGAATCAACCGGTTATAGGGTTGTAGTCGCGATCTACCTAGATCATTAGGGCTGTCGAGTGTTGGTGTTAATCCTAGAGCCTGTGTTGGTTGTCATTCTAGGTTGTTAGTGATCGGTATTAGCTTGTTGCTGTTTCTGAATTACCGCGAACCTAGACCTAAGTCGCGTAGCGTAGGATCGGTTGTGTTCTAGGGTTCATCGTTCCTTGTGATCTTAGGGTTGTGCGATTTCGTTTTTTTTCTTTTTTTCTAGGACTAGTTAGCTGTTCTATCCCGAGTCTAGGATTAGTATTGCATCAAGATTAAGTGCATATCAATAGTCTCTGTTGCATCTAGTTACCTGCAGCATTCGATTATTGTTAGCATTTAAATTTACCTGCAGCATTCGATTATTGTTAGCATTTAAATTTACCTGCAGCATTCGATTATTGCTAGTGTTTAACTATACCTGCACTAATTGATATCCTGCTTGTGGTTTCATTTAAGATCAGATTACTGCGAGTTGTTGTTTGTGTCTCAGGTACCATGGAGCTTTCAGCTGAGACCATGGCAGCCCTGAACAAAGCTATGGCAGAACAAATCAGAGAATCAAACCAGGCTGTGACAACACAACTCACTCAACAGATTGAACAGCTTAATGCGAAGTTTGAAGCTCAGATTAGTGGTATACTCAAGGAACAGAGTGCAAGTGGAGATGAGTCGTCAGTTACACCAACTCCCTCAGAGGCTATACGCATCACTAGGGGCAAAGGAAACATTGGGGCCTCTTCTCAAGGACCTACACGTGATACCAGACCTAAAGCCAAGACTCACCAAAGTCAACTTGGGAACAGGGATACTCGGTCTAGAAAACGAGGTGATGACAGAACTGAAGCACATCCAGCACCAAGATATCGTACGGGAGAGTACATAGCTGGGCACAGAGTCTTTAGGGAAACTGAGCCAGAATACTCTGAAGAGGAAGAAGCTTCTGATCATAGCCTAGAAACCGTGAGAAGAAGAGATGAGAATAGAGGTAATGGCAGAGATTATGATCCTCTAAGACAGCAGCTAAACCATATCAAGGTTCAATACCCTTCCTTCTATGGCACCAACGACCCAGAAATTTATCTTGATTGGGAAAGGAAGATGGAATCGAATTTTTCGGTTCAAGGCACATATGAGCTTAACAAGGTGAAGATAGCTGTCTCTGAATTCAGTGGCTACGCTCTCTTGTGGTGGGAACAGCTGGGAATTACTAGGCAACGAAACAGAGAGCCTCCGGTTACTACCTGGACTCAACTAGTCATGCAGATGAGAAAGAGATTCGTGCCTGCATACTATCAAAGAGAGCTCCTACACAAGCTTAGACGACTCAACCAGGGGCCAAAATCAGTTAGAGACTACTTCCAGGAGCTGGAAACGTTGATGATCAGGGCTGACCTGAATGAGAGTGACGACATGGTATTGTCACGGTTCCTTGGAGGATTAAACAGAGAGATTCAAGACAAGGTGGAACTGCAGAGTTATGGAGATTTACAAGAACTGGTGCATAAGGCAGAATTGATTGAATCGCAGATTAAGAGAAGGATTGGGAGAACAACATTCACTCCTAACATCCCAAAGCCTAGAGAACTCAGCAAACCTGCATACACCAGAGATACTAAGCCAGCAACACCTGCTGTTAAAGAAGAAGCCAGGGCCGATTTTAAACCCAGAAATGGCGCATCAACAAGCCATATAAGGTGTTTTAAGTGCCAAGGCATGGGGCATTACTCTAGAGACTGTCCTAACAAGAAGATGTTCCTGCTGCAAGAAGGAGGACAGATTGTCCCTCAAGATAGTTCAGAAGGCGAGACAGACACTGAATCAGTAGAAGAAGAAGAAGAAGAACCAGCAGCAGTTGGGGAAATGCTAGTCGCACGCAGAACACTAAGTGTTCAGGTTCACCCAGACGACAGAGAGCAGCGTGAGAACCTTTTTCATACTAGATGTGTAGTTCAAGACAAAGTCTGTACCTTGATTGTAGATGGAGGAAGTTGCACCAATGCTGCTAGTGAAGAGATGGTACAGAAACTCAATCTGAAGACTACGCCACATCCTAGGCCATATCAGCTACAATGGTTGAACAACAAGGGCGCTTTAACTGTCTCACAGCAAGTGTTAGTCAAGCTAGCAATTGGGAAGTATGAAGATGAGTTGCTGTGTGATGTAATCCCAATGAAGTCTAGTCATGTTCTCCTGGGCAGACCTTGGCAATTCGACAGAAGAGTTCTGCATGATGGCTACACCAATAAGCAGTCCTTTGAGTTCAAGGGGCGCAAAGTCACTCTCCTGCCTCTAACACCGAGTGAAATCTACAAGGACCAGCTGCATATGAGTCGCCAGGATAAGGAGAAGGTGTCGAACAGCCTCTACATCAACCACAGTGAATTCTCTAAACTTTTCGATCCTGAATTAACTACTTTTATGTTTGTGTACAAGGACATCCTTGTTAGTACTAACCAATCACAGGAGCTTCCTAGTGCTATGACAGAGATTTTGCAGGAATACATGGATGTTTTTCCAGAAGAGATCCCACCAGGCTTGCCTCCAATTCGAGGAATAGAGCATCAGATCGATTTTGTACCAGGTTCTGCCCTGCCTAACAGACCAGCATATCGAACTAATCCAGTAGAGACCAAGGAGCTGCAGAAACAAGTGGAAGAGTTGATGAGCAAAGGACATATCCGAGAGAGTTTGAGTCCTTGTGCAGTGCCTGTTCTGCTAGTTCCTAAGAAAGACGGGACTTGGAGGATGTGTGTGGACTGCCGAGCTATCAACAACATAACGGTGAAGTATAGGCATCCAATTCCAAGACTAGATGACATGCTGGACGAACTGTGTGGGTCAACAATCTTCTCCAAAATTGACTTAAAGAGTGGGTATCACCAGATCAGAATGAAGGAGGGAGACGAGTGGAAAACAGCATTCAAGACCAAACAGGGGCTATACGAATGGCTGGTTATGCCGTTTGGTCTTACCAACGCTCCTAGCACCTTCATGAGGCTGATGAATCACGCCTTGAGACCCTTCATTGGCGTGTTCGTAGTGGTCTATTTTGACGATATACTCATATACAGTAAAGGTTTGGAGGAACATCTAAACCACATCAGATCGGTTCTAGATGTTCTTCGCTCTCAATCTCTCTTTGCTAACTTCTCGAAATGTTCTTTCTGCACTAATGAAGTTGTCTTTTTAGGCTTTGTAGTAAGTGCAGAAGGAGTTAAAGTAGATGAAGAAAAGATCAAAGCTATCAAGGAATGGCCGACTCCTAAGAGTGTGGGAGAGGTCCGAAGTTTTCATGGCTTAGCAGGATTCTACAGACGTTTTGTTCGCAACTTCAGCTCCATAGCTGCACCATTGACGGAAGTTATCAAGAAAGAAGTGGGATTCAAGTGGGGAGACGCACAAGAGCAGGCTTTTACAGCCCTTAAAGAGAAGCTTATCAATTCACCTCTCTTAGTACTTCCAGATTTTTTGAAAACGTTTGAAGTAGAATGTGATGCATCTGGAATTGGTATTGGCGCTGTGTTGATGCAGGACAGGAAACCGGTGGCTTACTTCAGTGAGAAGCTGGGAGGATCAACCCTCAACTATCCTACATACGACAAGGAGCTCTATGCATTGGTTCGAGCTCTTCAAACGTGGCAGCACTACCTGTGGCCCAAAGAATTCGTCATTCACACAGACCATGAGTCTCTGAAGTACCTCAAAGGACAGCAGAAGCTCAACAAGAGACATGCCAGGTGGATGGAGTTCATTGAGACATTCCCATACATTGTTAAGTATAAGAAAGGTAAGGATAATGTAGTTGCAGATGCATTATCCAGAAGGTACACTCTTGTCTCTACTTTGTCTTCGAAAATTGATGGATTTGAGCATATAATAGCTATGTACGAAACTGACCTTGATTTTGCTGAGAACTATGGCAAATGCCATAAGTTTGCTTTTGAGAAATACTTTAGACAGGATGGATACTTGTTCTATAACAACAGGCTGTGCATACCACGAGGGTCAATCAGAGAGCTGCTAGTTCGAGAAGCTCATAGTGGTGGACTACCTGGACATTTCGGTATATCAAAGACTCTACTTGCACTGCAGGATCGTTTCTATTGGCCTAACATGAAGTCAGACGTCGAGAAGGTTTGTTCTAGGTGTGCTGTTTGCAAGATGGCAAAGAGTAAAGTACAACCTCACGGTTTGTATACCCCTCTACCTATTCCTTCTCAACCTTGGACTCATATTTCTATGGACTTTGTGCTTGGCTTTCCTCGAACCAGAAATGGTAGAGATTCGATTTTTGTAGTTGTTGACAGGTTTAGCAAGATGGCTCACTTCATTGCTAGTCACAAGACAGATGATGCTGTTAGTGTAGCTAATTTGTTTTTCAGGGAGATAGTACGTCTGCACGGCATACCTCAAGAGATAGTGTCAGACCGAGACACCAAGTTTCTAGGACACTTCTGGAGAACGTTATGGGCAAAGCTAGGGACTAAGCTGGCCTTTTCCACTACTTGTCATCCTCAAACTGATGGCCAAACAGAGGTGGTGAATAGGACGTTGTCTACACTCCTCAGGGCATTGGTGAAAGATAACATCAAGTCATGGGAAGCCTGCTTACCACACGTAGAGTTTGCTTATAATCACGCTAAGCACTCTGCAACTCTATTCTCTCCTTTTGAAATTGTCTATGGTTTTAACCCTCAATCACCTCTAGACTTGATCTCTTTGCCTCTAAGTGTTCAATGTAGTTTAGATGGTACAGCAAAGGCTGCACAGGTCAGGGAGATACACGCGAAAGCCAAGGAGAATATAGAGAAGAAGACTAAGCAGTATGAGAAACAAGCAAACAAGGGCAGGAAGGAGATGGTATTTGAAGAAGGCGACTTGGTGTGGATTCATCTACGCAAGGACAGATTTCCAGAAGAGAGAAAGAGCAAACTAATGCCGCGAGTTGATGGACCCTTTGAAGTCGTCAAGAGGATCAACAACAATGCCTATCAGATCGATCTCCAAGGTAAGTATAACGTATCTCCTTCGTTCAATGTTTCTGACTTACTTCCTTATCTTGCAGATTTCGATTTGAGGACAAATCCTTTTCAAGAGGGAGGGGATGATATGATCATGGAAAGCAAGGAAGCTGAGGAAGCAGAAGCAGACAAGGAGCAGGAACCAGTTGGAGTGATCACTCGATCCAAAGCTAAGGAGATGGCAAAGGAAGCTCATTCACTCTTAGCTCACTCACTCACTCTGCCAAGGATTCAAGTCTTCAACATTTCCACCTTGAAGACTACACCCGGTCATGAAGACTAAGTAACTTAGGTGAGGAGTCTGTACTCTTTTCCATGTTGGGTTTTATCCCACAGGGTTTTATCAGCATGGTTTTTAATGAGGCAGATGATTCACTACGGCGAGTTACTTAGGAGTTATGACCAATGGATAATAATGTACAAGTCACACTGACTTAGTATTTAGTTGTTTAGAGGTGCACCGATTAGGAACCTTATGGTTGGGACGCCTCGCTGTTTTATTTAAATTTTAGACGCCTTGTTGTTTTATTTCAGACGCTCTGTAGTTTAGGGCTTTGTCGAGATTGGGTTGATTTATAAAACCCAATCACGCCTCCTTTGTTTTTTTTTAGCGAAGAACATCAAGCAAAAGCAATTCCTGTTTTCTTCTCTCAATCTGATTCTAAGAATACGTTCTCTGAATTCGAGTTTCTAAACACCTGTGTGATCCAGAAACTCTACTATCTGTTCTTCCACTTAATCACTTACAATCTATCCACGAAAATCATCCCAGCAAACTCCTTATTCATCGCCAATCACCTGCATCAATCCTTCATCATCACCGAAATTCATCCCCATCGCAACCAGCTTGTTGCAGGCTCGCTTTCATCAGCCTTCCTCCGGAGTTGATCAAGCAGGGACGCATCAACTCCTGTATACCACAACTGTTTCAACTCATGAAAGAGAGGCTGCAAAAACACATCAAGGGACCGCTTCGGATGATTGGGACCAGGGACTAAAATATTCAGGAAAAGAAATTCCCTTTGCATGCACATATCTGGGGGAAGGTTATAAGGAGTTACGATAACTGGCCACAAAGAATATTGCCTACCAGACATACCGAATGGACTAAATCCATCAGTGCAAAGACCAAGATACACATTTCGCTTAGAGTTAGCAAAATCAGGGTGTACCGTGTTAAAGTGTTTCCAAGCTTTTGCATCTGACGGGTGAGTCACTTCTCCTTCTCTGTGTGAATGTTCTGCATGCCACCTCATCGATGCAGCTGTCCTTTCAGATTGATACAATCGTTTCAACCTATCAGTTATAGGAAGATACCACATCCGTTGCTATGCTATCTTAGTACGCCCAGATGTTTGGGGCCTAAATCTCGGTTTTTGGTAAAATCGACATTCCTGCAACTTATCATCATCTTTCCAAAAAAGCATACAATTGTCAACACATACATCTATCATCTCAGAAGGCAACCCAAGACTAAACACCAACTTCTGTATCTCATAGTATGTTTCGGCAGCCAAATTATCCTCTGGCAAATACTCTTTAATAAGATCAGCCCAATCATCCATGCAAACCTCAGCTAAGTTATGATCAGTTTTAATTGTCATCATCCTAGCAGCTAACGACAATTTAGACTGACCTTCTCTACATCCATCGTAGAGTGGCTGGTTTGCAGCGTCTAGCATATCATAAAATCGCTTCGCATCTACGTCCGGTTCCTCAACAGTACTATTATCAGCATTTGTTTCATGAAATGCATCATTAACCATGGCATGCATCCTATCATGATCTGCACCCTGATCAAATTGATGTTGACCATGATCATAACTACCTTGATAATTTGATTCTACTTGACCTTGATAATTACTACTACTATCCGTTGCTTGAGTTCTTTCAAAATCCTCTCCATGTTGATACCAAACATAATATTGCGGCATAAACCCTCTATTTAGTAAATGCTTCCACACCGTCTCAATAAACATATATCTCGTATTCTTGCATTTACGACAAGGACAGAACATCTTACCACTTTCCAGGGTTGTTTGCATATGTCCGGCCTGATACATGAATATTTCAAGCCCTTCTTTGAATTCTTCCGTCAAATCTCCCTCTGAATCTTTTTGCGTATACATCCATTTTCGTAGTTCGTATATAGACATATATATATATATATATATATTTTATTCTGTTTGTTTTTTTTTTAATTCTGTTTGTTTTTTATTTTATTCTTTCGTTTGAAGTTAGGCTGTATATATAGAAATGTTTTCAGATTTACCAACGATTTTCCAACGGATTTACAACGAATTTTACGTTGTAAATTCGATGTAAATTTAGTAGGTGGACCTATTAAAAACGTGGTCTACCTAACTGGGAACATGTGACGTCAAATCGTCGTAATATCAACGTAATAAACAGAAAACAAATTCGTCGTAATATCGATGTAAATTTACGACTACATTACGACGATTTATGTTGTCGTCGTAATGTCGTCGTAAACTAGTCATAAATTTACATTGATATTACGACGACACATATTTACGACGATTTTACATCGAACACATATTTCGTCGTAAAATCGTCGTAATGTCGATGTAAAGTTACATCGATTTAAAACGGTCGTAAATTTTCGTTGGAAATAGACAGTTTTCTTGTAGTGAATATGGTTGTGATTGCAAATATGGGAATCCTATAGGAGGTGAGAACGATTTCACCAACATGGGTTATGAAAGAGTCTTCGATGTGAGCAATGTCTTCCACAAAGAGCAAGCTTGCAAATTTCTTGCATCATTGGAGGTGAGGTACTATGAGCAAGGTGATGATGACATCAATGAGGAAGATGGTCACGGTTTCTTTGAGTTCAAGGTGGGGAGAGAAACCTACAAGATGTCCTTCCATGAACTAAGCCAAACATTTGGGTTCAAAGAAGAAGGAACCAAGAAAGGGATCACGTTTCTCTATGGGTGGAGAGACTTGCGATACTTATGGAAGATCATCGGCATGGGGGAATACTATCCCGGGGCCATCAAGGGCTGGTGCCTTGGCCACCCCGCCATCCGCTATGCCCATAAGATTCTTGCTCACACTTTCCTTGCCAAGAAGAAGTTTGGTACGGTCTCAAAAGAAGACATGGAGGTGCTCGGAAGAGGGTTAGGACCATTCTTTAACACGCCTCGAGACAAGAAGTATTTCGAAGGAGATAGTGCACATCCGTGTCTAGCCGCCGTTCTTGCAAACCGCTTGCTTAGTTACAAGGGATGGGATTTCAACACTAGGAGCAAGGATCCCAAGATCTTCATAGGTGGTATCGTGACCACTATCCTCAAGGCAAAAGAAATCAAGTTGGGAGAGGAAACTACGAGTGTGGTACTCATGGATGAGGCATATCTTTCTAGGACCTCATTATTCGATGGCAAGAGAGGCAAAACGTTTGCCTACAACTTTCGGTTCACCGAGACTCAAACGGTGAAGATTCTCTTGCCTAACTCCCAACTCACCGTGTTCTAAGAGCGAAAGGATCTCTCCTTCTATCCCACCGAGGATAACTTCTACAGCCCGGTGACCGACCCTCCTCTAGAGAAGATTCACTTCTGAAAGAAGAAAGTAAAGAAAGCGAATGTTGAGTCACCAACCGGCCAAGAGGATGAAGAAGAGAATGGTGAACACTTGGTTCCCACTTGGCCCACTTATGGAAGTGAGAGGTATAGCTTTGCCCCTTATGATGGGAAGATGCTGGATGTTGCTTCAAGGCATGCAAACCACCAAACTAGGTTGCTTCAACGTTGGTCTAAGTGGCAAGACAAGACCATCCGGAAGTTAGTCAAAATGGTGAAGGGGTTGAAGAACACGGTTAGAGAGCTCAAAGGAAAGAAAAGTGAAGCAAGCTCGTCTCGGGACCAAGGTGAGCAAAATACGGTGGGGCAAGAAGAGGTTGGCGAGTGCTCTACTCCATTGGACCGCCAAATCCAACTATACCAAGGAGAGTTGGCGGAAAATGATGAAGAACGCACTCCATCTCCTCACACGGTGACAAAGGCCAAGAGGAAGGCAATGAATACGCCTTCGCCGTGCTCTAGCAATCCGTCGTACTCAATGGTGACTTCCTCCCCATCCGAAAGATTTTAAGAACTCCAAAACCTTGTATATATTTTTTCTTTCCCAGAGTCTCATGCATTGTATAGTCTTTCCTTGTTTTATTTTCGGTTTTTTCCTTAGGCTTATTTTACACCGGGACGGTGTGATTTACGTTTGGGGGAGGGACCGGTATCTAACCTCATTTGCTTTGTCTTATTTTGATTTTGCATTTTGAGTCTATTACATTCATGCATTCATCTAAAAAAAAAAGTAGCATATAGGTTGCATTGCATATGCATGAGAATTATGATGAGATTTTCCTTGTGGAGTACCATGTTTAGAGATTGATTCGATGCCCTTGTTGCTTATTGTTCGATGATTTTGATCACAAGTTTGAAATCAAGGATAAACCATGTTTTGATCTTTCAATTCATTACTAAGGTCTTAGCTAAAGCAAGTTGATTTGAGTCCATTCCTACTTAAGTCATAACCATAATTTGACATTGTAATTATCATGTTTGTGCATTGCATAGTGAATGCATGGTCACCACATACATATTTGGGCTATCTTATCCGCTTTGCCACTCTCTTATTAGCCCAAATAGCCGATTCCCATCATTGGGACGGTTAACCACTCCTTTAACCCAACCTCCTTTCAAGCCAAGTGCTACTTGTGAGTGTTTGTGAGGCATTTTTCGAATCAACTAGGCAAAAGGTGTTGAGTTTAGAACGACAAGGAAAAACTTTCGTGTAGAACTAGCTCGGCATCAATGAGCTATACATAGGATAAGGCTAGATAGGTTGGGAACTTGGGACAAGGGAAAGAAAAGATATCATGGGAATGAGAAAAAGGGGTGAAGAAGAATAGAGGATAAGCAAAAAGCTTGAAATGGTTGGCGATAATCGTTTATGGGAAAAGTTCTAAGTGAAAAAGGAAAGAAAATAGTCTCTAGTCTTCAAAAGAAAGAAGGAAAGCCAAAAAGGCTAAGGCAAAGAAAAGAAATAAGAGAGACTAGAGAAAGTAAAGAAGAGCTAAGTAAAGTAAAATGTTGAAAGCCAAACCATTTGGTGAAGAAGGAAATCCCCGAAGTGTTTAAGTGGAAAAGGAAGGTAAAAAGATATGAGTAGTGAAGGCAAAATGCCTTCCAAAAAGGGTAGCTTAGGAAGGATCTTCATTAGGGTTTAGAGATTAGGGGTCAAGTTCGATATGGGGGATTTGGGTAGATGGAAGTCGACCTTGTATGCATCTATTGGGCTTTACTCTTAGCATTTTGCATTAGTTGATTCCTTTTTGAGAGAACCCCTTTGCTCGGAAACCGTCACTAGTATCTAGATCACCTTTATCTCGAAATCTTAACCCTAGCCAAATGCATTCACTTGCCTTGCATAAGCATGATTCACTTGGAAAAAAATCTAATGAATGTTAAAGGATTGGATGATTTGAAGGCTTGTGTAGGTTGAGGCTTGAACTTAAATAGTGTAGGGAAGGATATGGCTAGCCCCTTTTGAGTAGACTTGTTGATCGCATCTTAAAACTAGCAACTTGGACATTGATTTAATTTCTTTTCATGGTACTAATGGATTTGAGTTCCCTCTTCTAAACCTCTCTCCCTACTTTTTCTTGTTTGTTTGCTTGAGGGCAAGCAAAGAAGTAAGTATGGGGGAGTTGATATTCTCATAAACTACTCCTTTCATGCATTCATTTAGTATAGGTTTCCTTGTATTTGCATGTAGTTACTTAGCATTTCTTTGTTATTTTGTCTCATTTAAGGTTTCGAGATCTCATGCTATGTCCTAGAGAGTCTTGCACGTTTTGGAGTCCTTATTAGGTACTTTTGGAAGCTTTCTTGGACACTTTGGAGGAACCGCACTAACCATGCCGGCAGCACGTATCGGCTCAGTCACACTCGGCATCGGCATTAGGACTCGGCGTTGTAGGAATCACATGTACAGGCCCGGCACGAAGCTTTGCATACGCCCGGTATTGGACATTGCAACGGACATGGTATTTGCCGGCTCCATGTACCAGCTTGACTCTACCCGGCATCGAGCAACATCGCGTCCCACTAAGGCATCAGCACCGGCCCAGCACAAGACGAGTCTTGCATCCGGTATTGGGCTTTACCGCGGACAGGGATTTTATCGGCTCTGTGTTCCGTCTTCGATTGACCCGGCATGAAAAAAACTCGGCTTGCGACTAAGGCATCGGGAAGACGACACCGGCCCGGCACAGCAACAAGCATGCACCCGTTACTGAACGATCATCTGGAAAGGGATTTTATCGGCTCTGTGTGCCGGCTTCGCGTGACCCGGCATGAAAGAAACTCGGCTTGCGACTAAAGCATCGGGAAGACGAGATCGGCCCGGCACAGCGGTGTGCATATAGCTGGTACATGACGTTCCATCAGGCAGGGTGCATCGACTCCTTCTCATCCGAGACAACATCCGAACATTGAGGACACGTCCATTCCCGGTCTGTTCCGGGTTGACCCGGTCAACTCCTCATCCATTTAAAAACTCAAAAACCCTAATTTTTATTTTATGCTTTCTTTTGTCTAAAAAAACCTTCCCCCTTTGGAGATTGTTCTTGGATTTGTAAGAGAGAATCTTCTACTTTTCATGTAATTAAGTCATTGTTTTCATTGATTCATTCCATCTAATCTTCTTTCTATCTTATCTATTCAAGATTCATCCATGAAAACCTCTCCTATCCAAATCGATTTTGAGAGGCTTTTCATGGGTCTTGAGTAGTCTTCTTATAATCTTGAGATGGGATAGATTATAGTGATTTGATGCATGATCTAAGGTGTTTAGTGATAGATTATTTTATATCCCTCTTTATTTAATGCTCTTAATGCTAAATCTAGCTTGATGGAGTGGATTTAGATGATAGGTGTTTCATTGCACACCAAGTGTTTGATGAAATGCCTTGATAAATTATTCAAAGGTTTTATGCTCCTAGCCTAAGAGATTAGTTGTCTAGGGCATATCTTTGGTTGATCTTGATGATATCCTTAATGCTTGTCGATTGATAATCCACAAACGATGGTTTGCTATTGGATTTGATAATTAACATAGTGATTAGTTGCTTGAGAAAGAACTAATCAAGATTAGAGATCTAATACCTAGGGATAACTTGTTGAGTGAAAGAACACCTTGGATCATGCATTGATAACCTCAAATCGATTACCCTATCTCTTGATTCGCCTTTGTTAATTGATTTACAACATGTTTAAGTATTGCTTTTGTTTGTTTGAATGTGGATACTTAATCATAAACTACCTTGTTTAGCTTAATTTACTTATGATCCTTGCATTCTTAGTGTTTAGGACTATTTCCCAATATTGGATTCGATAACCTCTTAGTACATCGGATTGAGGGTATTGATACCTTGAGATACTGAAATATCTTGTATCAAGATCATGAGAAGCATGATTCAACACTTGATGATCATGTTCTTGACCTTGAGGAGAAGCCAAATGACTCCCAAGAACCATAAAACACCAAAGGAGGTGAAGAAAACGACGAACCGGTCAAGTCACCACAGACTCCTCTCACAACTGGCACGAGCCTTCCAGCCGCGGACAGCCCTCCCTCCGCCGCAGGTGCAGCCACCAGACCTGCGGCCACGCCACCATCCGACGCGCCTCCGTTCCTCGGACCCGCGGCCATCCTCTGTTCGTCTCCCCTTGAACCGTTTGAATCCTGAGAACTTCCCTTTGAGCAAGCTGCATTCTACATTGACACTCAAACTTCATATGAGCCTTCAAGCGACATGAAACCAGATTTATATGCACCTTGCAGGGTGATTCAAGATCATGAAGAAGTCTCGTCCTCTTCATCAACAACACTTCAAATGAATCCACCAAGGAGTATCTAAATTCCCTATATGCCTTACTCAGCCTTTGAACCATCACCTCCACCAAGTCCAATACCGGAAGAGCCAAGGACATAATGCATCACCCGAGAGAGATTAATCGAGTTTAATAGATTTGTGAAATCAATCCCGATGTACACCTCCTTCGCAGAAGTTTGGGAAAAAGGACCTATATACGCTTTCTTCCGCTACAACAATGAGAGCAAGGAAGCAAATCTCGCCTATTTCATGAAAGCGAGACGTTCAACAACACCCTATACCGCATCCCATGCTATCCAAATCTACCATCCCGAGAAGTACGTGAGTACCCGAACAAGATAAGCCGAGAGAAGTTAGAGGAATTCAACAACATTGTTCATAATCTACCTAGAGGTACTACTTTTGCTAGAGCTTACATGGATCATATTATTGGTCATTTCTTTTGTGAAAGCAAGGAGTCCATAACGGAGATAGAATATCTTTTTGAAAATGCCATGAACAGAAAACCCGTTAGAAGTCTCCACAAAATCGAAGAACATGGTTAGTTCCTTATCACTTGAAGCATCCGTGGAGTTGAATTTGAGAACGTTCTTTGTGATTCCAGAGCTTGCTTGAGCATCTTGTCAAAATCGACCGCAAAGCGCATCGGTATTAATGACATACACCGAACCCGAATAAAAATAAGCACGGCCGACGAGACTTGTGCCACACAAAAAGGGATTGCCCGAGACATGCAAATAAGAATCGGAGATTGCATAGCCCCGTTAGATTCTTACATCGTCCAAACAACGAAGAAATATGCAACACCGATAATTCTTGGATGGTCGTTCTTATCAACCATTGGAGCCATCATGGATGGGCCAAATCGACGTGTTTCATTCGCTAACATCGACAATGACGTGTTCTACACTGCCATACCACTAAAAAAAGGAAAAGAAAGACGTTCTATCACGATGGATCCCGAACTTGATCCTGATCCCGATCCACGAACAAGCGATGATTCACATGACGAGGAAACCAAAAGAAGATCAAAGAATACTTGTCATAAGACGCTGTCTTTCTACGACTAATCTCACCTCGATACCAACGTCGAGCTAAACGACTTTAAACAAAAGCGTTCAATGGGAGGCAACCCATTTTAGGTACATTTTTCTTTCTAGTTTTTCTTTATTTTTCTAACTTTTTCTTTTCTTAGTTTTCAGTTTTCTAAAAAACCAAAAAACTCAAAAAAATTCAAAATACCAAAACGACAAAAAGATGGAGACACGGTTCGAAGCTGCTCGGTCCAGCCCGAACCGCAAGGAAGGACTTAACCGCAAAAGAAGCTTGGCCGCGGCTGCACAAGCCAGACCAGCAGCGCGCTAGCCCTTGCTCGCGGTCGCAATCAACCGACCCGTGGCCAGCTTGCCAATAGCCGCGGCTGCAACCCTTTGACCCGTAGCCAGCCCCCCTGACGATCCCGATCGACTCCGTTCGTTCCTCGATCGATTCCAAACCATTTCCAAACATCCCCACATCCATTCCCATCACCATATCATCATCTACCATCCTTAAATCACCACCATTCCATTTGCAAACCCATTCCCCAACCGCACCTATGTAAGTTTTCTTTTTCCTTAAACTTTTTCAGTTATTACATATATCTATTATTCCTCCTTACTCGATTTATTTCACACTGAGGAAAATGTGATTTAAGTCTGGGAGAGGATTTCATCCCTTACTAACCACCACTTCTTCAATTTGTGTATACATTTTGCATTTTTCGACGTTTTTCTTAAAACTTTTCAAGTTTTTCGAAAAGCGTAGGAATACGTTTTGAGGTAATGATGAAAGGAATCCATGACGATAAATAACCAGTGTGCTTCTACGCTATCTCCTAGTAACATGCTGTTTCGTAATTTGGTTCTAGACTAGGCGGTAGCTAGAGTTTCTGTTAATGCGAAATACCTAGAGGAATTTAGAGCATAGAGATTCTCTAGGTTGGAATATGCTAGCTCTATTTTATTTTTGTCATTTGAATTTCGTTTGATCATTTCCAAGCTTGAGCTTTGTCTTGTTTGAGGACAAACAAGGTTTAAGTCTGGGGGTGTGATAACACCGTATTTTTACCAGTTTTGCTATATATTTTAGAACACTTTAATAAGTGTTCCACTTGGTTTTCTATGTTTTTATTACGGGTTTCGCATGTTTGCGGTTTCAAGACTTTTTTCAAGTAACTCGGGATTAAAAAATGCATTTCGTAGCAAAAATACGTTTTTAGATAAACTTGGACCGTCAATAAGTCTTGCAGCTTATGAAGACCTTTTCACCGTCCGATCATCTCCAAATTTGGATACAACAAAGTAGAGACAATCAACTTTCAAATGCAAGTAGATTGGAGACAGAAGAACTGAAGCACTGAATTACACCGGAAGCACTGAAGACCGACGAAGCTACCCGTAGGAGCAGTCCACCGCAGGTCAAGGAGCCGGACCCCCGGCCAAGCATATGTTCGTGACAACACCGGTTTTTGACCATTTTTATGGATCATTTTCATATTTTTACAGGTGTTTTAACTCTGTTTTCAATGGTTTTCAAGTGAGTTGACGTTTCAGGTAATTTGGAATAAAAGAGTGCATTTCGGAGCAAAAGTATGTTTTTGGATAAACTTGGACCGTCAAGAAGTCTTGCAGCTAATGGAGACCTTTTCACCATCTGATCATCCCCAAATTTGGACAAAACAAAGTAGAGACAACCAGCTTTCAAATTCAATTGGATTGGAGGCAATCCAATGGTTGGATACTTAAATACACCGAAGCATGGAAGGCATATGAAACTGCCCCAACATGAAGCCGCCGCGCCTGGAGGAGCTGTACCCACGGCAAGGAGGCATTTCGCCACTCCTGGAGAATCTCCACCCGCGGTCAAGTGGCATTTCACCACTCCCAGAGAGGACGAACCCGCGACCAGCACCCTGCGCGGCCAAATCAACTTGTTTCTTCACCCGAGGCAAAAACCGTCTTTTCCCATCAAACTTTAAACGAGATTAGCTCTATAAATACTTATTTTATGCCTCTTAGACGGACACATTACATTATTCTCACGCTTGATGGCAGAAGTGAAGCTCTTGTGACTTGTGCACTAGTTTTCTTTGGTTTGGAGCAAAGCATTCTCGATTCGTGTTCTTCGATAGAGAAGCTTTCTTCATCCCTTTTTACTTACTGTTTTTATTTGATTTATTGAATATGATTACCTCAGCAATGGCTGAGTAATCTCCTTGTTGGGTATAGAAGTTTGAAGGGGAGCTTATGGTTCGATTATTATTAGGTTTTTAGTCTAGGATACCGATTAATTAGGGTTCTTCCTTCTATCCTTGTTGTTAATGCGTTGCTTGACTAATCATCTTAGCAATCAATATTAGGTGTTTTAGAGCCACATAAGTGCTGTATCTAATCGCTTGACCTAGGGTAGATGGCCAAATCCATCATAAGATTTCAGAAGTATACTTACGGAGGAATTGTGGGCGTAAACGACCTTTGAGAGTATCATTAACTTCTTGCGCGGGCAGAGTCGGAAGCTACCGTCCGAGTAATGAATTGAATAGGTGTGTAGGAATACGGTAGTAGACTACACGCAGCGTACGTGTTCCACGTTCAACAAAATCGTGATCAACTAGATAACGAGGATGAGCGTGATTTTTCGTATCACGAAGAAGATCAAGAGGCTGGCTATGGTGCTAATGACCAGCCACATCTCGATCCCAAAGAAAACGACAACCAAAACTGAAATTCTGAAAATCTGAGGCGACAACTTCCCGTCGATCGTGATGCACCAAGGAACGATGCTCAAGCTTATGCACCGATTTCTCCCAATGGCGTGAACGTCAACCATCCCTTACTACCCGCTAATCCTCCGAGGAGACAAGCGCGTAACCGCATCATTTATGATTTTGATGCACCGTATCAACACTTCCAAAACCGAGCGGCCATACAACTTCCTATACCGAGTGGAAACAATTTTGAGATCAAACCTCAAATCATTGCTTTGGTAAAGAAAAATCAGTTTCATGGAGTTGCAACCGAGCATCCGATGGAGCACATCGAGTTGTTCGAAGAGATATGCGGAACGACGAGAACGAACCAAGTTCCCGCTGACTATTTGAAGTGTAAGCTGTTTCCTTTTTCTTTGGCTGATAAAGCTCACCGTTGGTTGAAATATTTTCCCGCATGATCTATTACTAATTGGGAAGAGTGCAAAGCCGCCTTCTTGAACCACTTCTACACGAAGTCGAGATCCAACGCGCTAAGAAAAAAAAAATCCAAAGTTTTCATCAACAATTGGTAGAATCTTTCTATGAAGCGTGGGAACGTTTCAAGGAGTACGCGAGAGATTGCCCTCATCACGGTTTCTCCGGTCCGATTGTGCTCAACACTTTCTACCGAGGATTACTACCGAAATATCAAAATTCTCTTGACACGACCAGCAATGGAGACTTCTCCATGAAGACCATCAACCAAGGAAGAGCTCTCATCAAAAATCTTTCTATGTCGGATAGCAACAATTCTTCCGAATACGATAGATCGACTAGATCGAACGTGTCGGAATCGAAAGAGATTTTTGAGCTAAAAGTCATGATGAACCAACTTCTCAACAACCAAAATCGCCAAGTACATGCTTGTGAAGCTACTGTTGGATTCGATGGTGACACTTATTACGAACCCGACAACAACGGTTCATATTTTCAAGAAGAAGATGTTAACTATGTGGGAGCACAAGGTCAATACCAAAGCCGTTTCAACAACGGATTCAACAATAACTTCTGCAACGCCAATTTCAACAATCTCTCGTATCGAAACCCGAACGTGGAGAACCCTCAAGATCAGCTTTATCCACAACAATCAAGGCCATACCAAAACCGGTTCCAAAACGGGAACTATGGAGGAAATGAGAGCTTCCAACCAAGACCGCCCTTCAATGCTCAAGCCGCTCCTTACAACAACTCAAACACGCAGCAAAAAGGTACCTCTAACTCTCAACTTGCTATCCAAATAGCGAAGCTCGAGCAATCAATTGAACTCCTCGTTCAAAGCAACGCGAAGACGACGAAAGATTTTAACACCATGGTCAATTGTATGTACAACGACTTGAATGAGAAATTTTAATCTCTTTCAACCCATATCAAGAAGTTGGATATGCAAGTCTCTCAAACCGCGGACTCCACTAAGAGACCAAGCGGAATTTTACCCAAAAGAGTGGAAGATAACCCGAAGAGATTTTGTAATGTGATTTCCACCATACCCGAGAAGGAAGTCGATGTTAAGATGGAGCCTAGAGAAGTTCAAAAATTTGTCCCACTCTATGGACGAGACATTACCGAATCCAAGATGATTCGGGACATTTTTATTTTTCTTGTTGGATTTCGGGAATTTATTTTGCAGATTGTTTGTGTGATTTCGGAGCCAACATCAACATCATGTCTAGGACATTTGCTGAGAAACTCGGTATAATGAATCTCACGCCATCTACCGTGAGCATAATTTTTGGGGACTCATCACAAAAGAAACCTGAAGGAACCATCCATGATCTTCAAATACTCATTGGAAACAAGATCGTTCCCGCTGATTTTTAAGTTCTCGAAATGGAACGAGACAAGGATAGACCGTTGATTTTTGGTCGACCCTTCTTAGCTACCGTTGGCGCCATCCTTGATCACGCCAACCGTCAAGCTGTCTTTTTGAATGTGGATCAAAGGAGGCTCTATCCTACTGTCCCGGACGAAATTCAAAACACGAGGGACGAACATAAGATGAAAAACTCGATTTTCCCTAAAAAAAAAAGAGAAAGATGAGTCGATTAAGACTTAACCACCCAAGGTAAGTCCACCGTTCACTTCTAAACCATTTGAAAAAATCACGATTAAAATTCCACCAGATTTAAAAGACACCAAGGATGAGAAAGGGGAAGCAATGATCGATAAGACAAGACAAGCTCTTCGAAAAGCAAAAGTTCCGAAGAAATGTGGAAAGAAGAAGGTGATACCGAAGAAAGGCGAAACACGTCATAAACAAGACGATGCCAAAGGAACATTTGTTCCCGAGACATCTACTGCTCACGCCTAGTCTCACCAAAAAGTCGACCTAACGACTTAAACCAAAAGCGCTTGATGGGAGGCAACCCATTCGGTACGTTTTTCTTTTGATTTTTTCTTTCTTTTTCTATTGACGTTTTTCTTTTTAGGATTTCAAGCTTTATATAAAAACCAAAAATCCCTAAAACATTAAAAAAAAAAAAATCAGAAAACACAAAAAAATGAAGATGACGTTCGAAACAGATCATGAAACGACTAAGGAACGAAGGCGAAGACAACCCGAGAAAAAGGCCACCTGGCCGCGGCTGGAAGAGCCGAACCCGCGGCGGAGGAGCCGTTGACCGCGCCGGCGTTGGCCGGTCCCACGGCGAGAAGACACTTGGCTGCGGTCGTGCATGCTCGACCCACTGCCAGCCTCACTCTGTCCCGAACTTCGTCTTGTCCATTGCCAACCGTTCCCGACACTAAACCATGCAATCCCGAACATGTTCCCGACGTAAAATTGAACCAAATCCGGTTTAATTCCCGTGTCCAGCTAAGGTAAATCACAAAAGTTTTTGAAAAACAAAAACCTTCTTTTTACATAAAACAATTTTTCAAAGAAGAAAAAGAGAATTTAAAGATTCAAGCTCTCTTTCTTCTTCTCTTCCAAAAGACTTGGAGATTTTGAGCAAGAACAACATTTTTCAATTCAAAAACGTTTTCGAAAATTCTTCGGTCCATTCTCACTTTTTTGGAGAATATTTCAATTCCTCACTCATCCCGAAAACTCTACTTTTTCATATGAACAAAAACCTAGTGTTTTTCTTGAATTCACTAGATCTATGTCTTTGATGGTTAGAAATTGTTAGAGAACTCTAGATTGAACTTCTAGAATGATTAGAACTTCAATTTTAGCACTTAATTCCCTTGGATTTGAGATTTTTGTGATTTGGAATTTTCAAGCTTAAATAAAAACGAATTTGGAGATTAATTTTGATTAATTTGAACCAGTCTAGTCATATCATAAATATTCAAACGGTAATCTACTGAAATTTGCATAAATTTGAACTTAAAATCGATATCTAGAAATTTTTATGCAAGAACGTCAATAACCCAGAATTTACGATCATGAACTCGATTTGTTTAAACTTGTGATCATTATTTCTCTTCTGATTGATTGAATTGATACTAGAATTAATATATTCGTATAACGAAATTTTTCAATCACAACCATATTCAAAAAATTTCTGAGAATTGTTTTCTATTTTGTAGGACAATGGACCACGAGAGAATGAGAATAACTCGCTCAAAGAAGAGCGGTTACATAGGACAGTCATCCCAGAGATTGACCAATAATCGAACCAAGGAGAGCGAAGAGAGCTCGGATACACGAAGCGTAGGAGATGACACAAATCTTGGCGAGTTCTTGGCAAGTCGACAACGTTCGACTAGAACTCGTGTGCCACCACCGCGGCGTGACCCGACACCTTCTCCTCCTCGGAAACCAACACCTCCTCCGGAACGAAGACCAAAGGTACGATATGTCGGGAAACCTATGGACTCGAATATCGATTACCTTGAGAAGCTCAACAAGATGGTTATCAAATCATAACCTCGCATAGATTACTCGACTCTGGACGCGCTCAGAATTAGAGAAGACGTAATATGGTATCTCGACACACTTAACCTTCGATCTTTCATGGAGCTCAACCTCCCTACCTATGAAGATCTCACCAATTCTTATCGACCGTTACCATGTGCTACAAGAGACGCTCTAATACGAGAGAGAACGACGATACACTTATTTTTACCATTTGCGGATATTATTATGCGCTAACGATCCCGGAACTTTGTGAAGCTTTGAAGCTTCAATATCTCGATGAGATTACCCAGAGGAGAATCCCGATGAAGGTCTATGGAGCATAATGGGATAAGGCGTCTACGGCAACAGACGGCCAAAGCCGTTCTACTCACGCATTCCGCTGTCCGCTATACACACAAGCTCTTAGCACACACCATATTCTCGAGAGCGAACGTGGGGAGTGTCCTCAAAGGCGAGCTTGTCACCCTCCAATTATCTTTCACCGACGACGCGCGCTATGCTTGTATCGTCGCGAAGAACTTGGTGAAGGTGAAACACGACACACCAGCCACGAAACCCGAGGACGCTACTACCGCCTTCAGAAGCATCATCACGACGATTCTACAAGTTGTGCACTTCGATTTCTCGAACGAGGTTCCACTCCAAGGAAGCTGGTTCGACTTGATGCAATTCTCCTGAGACCGCACGATCTCTCGTGCTTCACTTGACCCCGACAGATTTGGTTACAAATATTGCACTAATGTCGGTGAGTCCTACTTTGTCTTCTTACCTTCTAACTCTGCCCTAGACTCCGAGAAGGAGCAGCACCTAGATGGACACCGGAGGCGATGGACTACATACCTACAATCACACGCCTACCGTACACGATTGGACAGTTCCTAGCAGCCAAAGCCAACCGAGAAACCGAGACAGAGCGCGCTCGACTACTTCAACAATCATAGACCCGTGCACCATTCGCGAGTTCGTCTCACGAACACGGACCACAATACGCAGCCATGGAGAAGAAGATAGCACGACAAGAGAGACGATACATGCGCATGATGCGTTTCCTCGAAGAGCACCACCATTTCGATGGCAACACGCCCGACTCCGAGACAGATGGCTCAGGCGACGCCTAGCCATGCACTTCACAACCATGGTTTAATCGATCTCTTTCACCTTATCTTTTATTTTAATAATTTTACCATATTTTCACCAACTTTTTCACAATGAGGACAATGTGATTTAAGTCTGGGGGAGATTGTTTATCTGTTACTAATCTATTTTTCTTTTCTTTGGATTTTTTAATTCTCGCTGAATTATTTAGACCTCATGTAATATTTTTATTAAGTATTTTTCAGAAACATAAGAACAAAATCTATGATGATATAGACTAGTGTGCTTCTACGCTATTTCCTCGTGCTAGCTCTTTTATGGTTCAATAGTAGACTAGGCGGTAGCTAGAGTGCTTTCAATGCGACATCTCCAGAGGATTTCGAGCCATAGAAATTCTTTCTGACAGGATATACTAGCTCATTTTATTTGGACTTAATCTATATTTAATTTTATTATCAATTGTTTTAGGAGAGACAACGAGTCATACATCTAGGACATCTTTTTCATTTTTACCACTCTTTGTTGTCCTAGATGGCCGGTTCATCTTTAGCCGGTATCCCACCCGAAACTTAACCTTTGTTCAAACCTCCTGCAACTCTCTTGTTGTCTTATGTGCACATACGTGCAAAAACGCCAAAGAGGGAGGAACAACCCAGTTTTTCAGTCACTCGAGAAGACGAGAGACTAGACAGATTCGGTTGTGGAGGTATCAAAAAATGAAGCTAAGAAGTTACCTTGGAAATCATTTGTTACAGGTAATTTTCGTACTCTCTAAGGGTTTAAAGGCGTTTCCCCTTTCTAAAAAAAAAAAAAAAGGAAACCGAAAGGAAAGGAAATAAAACCCCTAGGAGTCTTAGAGTAGACTATATTTTTACCAAGACAACTATGTTTCAATATGTGATGAGTAAGAAGCCGTTCGAATCATTATCCAGAGAAAAATCTAAGTCCGGGGGAACGACAGAAAACCTCTGTCAAAAGGAGAAGAGTCCCGACGAAGGAGGAGTTTTGCAGCAATACTTATGCGAGCAAGGATTGACTGAAAACTGTGGGTACTAACAGCTCTATCCTCTCTTGCTGTTTTGCATAATATCTAGCATCCTATGAAGAAAATACGGTAACCCGAAACACTTTTAGTCTCACCTCTAAATTGCCCTTAAATGCTTAGCTTCGATTGTCTTGTCTAATATTTTTGGTAAGAATCACGCGATCTTTAATGAATGTTAAGAGCTAGTTGACTGAAAGTTAGGATCTATGAGGTTAGACTTTTGCATGACAGATAGATGCATTACGTTGGTTATGGTTTAGAAGGACGTTGACTGAAATTCTCACTAAAGTACTACAACGCTAATCTATGTTAAGAGCTAGTTGACTGCAGGTGTTTTAACTCCGTTTTCAAAGGTTTTCAAGTGATTTTCATATTTTAGAGATTTGAAAGACGTTTCAGGTAACTCGGAATTAAAGAGTGCATTTCGGAGCAAAAGTACGTTTTTGGATAAACTTGGACCGTCAAGAAGTCTTGTAGCTAATGGAAACTTTTTCACCGTCTCATCATTCCCAAATTTGGACACAACAAAGTCGAGATTACCAGCTTTCAAATGCAATTGGATTGGACCCTTAAATACACCTGAAGCAGTGAAGGCAGACGAAGCTGCCCTGAAGATAAAGTCCCCGCGCCTCGAGGAGTTGGACCCACGGCCAGGAGGCATTTCGCCACTCCTGGAGAGTCTCCACCCGCGGCCAAGTGGCATTTTGCCACTCCCAGAGAGGACGGACCCGCGGGCAGCGCCCTGCGCGACCAAATCGACTTGCTTCTTCATCCGAGGCCAAAACTATCTTTTCCCATCAAAATCTAAACGAGATTAGCTCTATAAATACTTATTGTATGCCTCTTAGACGGACACATTACATTATTCTCACGCATGAAGACAGAAGCGAAGCTCTTGTGACTTGTGCACTTGTTTTTTTTGGTTTGCAGCAAAGGATTCTCGATTCGTGTTATTCGATAGAGAAGCTTTCTTCATCCCTTTTTACTTACTGTTTTTATTTGATTTATTGAATATGATTACCTCAGATATGGCTGAGTAATCTCCTTGTTGGGTATAGGTGTTTGAAGGGGAGGTTATGGTTCGATTCTTATTAGGTTTTTAGTCTAGGATACCGATTAATTAGAGTTCTTCGTTATATCCTTGTTGTTAATGCGTTGCTTGACTTACCTTCTTAGCAATCAATATTAGGTGTTTTAGAGCCACATAAGTGCTGTACCTAATCGCTTGACCTAGGGTAGATGATAAAATCCGTCATAAGATTTCGGAAGTATACTTACGGAGGAATTATGGGCGTAAACAACCTTTGAGAGTATCATTAACTTCTTGCGCGGGCAGAGTCGGAAGCTACCGTCCGAGTACTGAATTGAGTAGGTGTGTAGGAATACGCTAGTAGACTACATGCAGCGTACGTGTTCCACGTTCAAGAACCCAAAGATGAGAAAAAGTCGCTTTAGAAATCCTAGAAATCTCCTCGTAAAAATCGGCCATAAACCCTATAAAATTTCTGATTGCCCAACGCTTCGTTTAACTGATTCACAATCTCGATAAAATAATTAGTTAGTTACTGCCCATCTTAGTTTAGTTTAGATTTCATAGATACGACCGTAACAAAACCCAAAATATATTTACCTCTAGACATAAGTTAGAACTCGTTAGAAATTGGACAACGTCTATCCTTGTGGATTCGATCCCTAAATACTGCTTCGTGTGCTGTGCACTTGCGGCTTTCATATAAAGTGATGTGGACATCGACCCAAGTGACATTCCAAGCATCATGCCAATAGTTCAAGAAGGGGCTATGACGCGTTCCAGGATCAAATAGATGAGGAATAGATACAAGAAGGCCCTCCACATCTATATCAATCACTAGAATCAACAGATCCTTTGCTGCCTGACCTAAACGTCATATTTGGGAATAACAACCTCTTGAAGCCAGTTTTAGCCGAGATAAATCTGATCGAATTAGTTTTAGCCAAGAGAGAGCAGGCCAAATCAGTTTTAGCCGAGGTCCCATTTGCAGCCGAATCAGTTTTATTCGAGGACTCTGTTTTAGCCGAGAGAAATCTTGCCGAAGCAGTTTTAGCCGAGGGAGAATTAGCCGAGACACTTTTAGCCGAGGGAGATTCAACTAGCTTAGAAACCCTCCAACACGATGGTCTCACCAAGGCAGGTAATTTTCATCGAATAAACATATATTCCAAGACTAATAGTCGAGTTGGATTGGTGTAAAACAGTTCAGGAACAAAGTCCCTTCACAACAAGCTCCTCGTAGCCGAGAAAACCAATTGGAGCAAGAAGAGAAGACCAAGACTGAGGGAGTGCAAGAATTGCAAGATAAAGAATATTCTGACTTGGAGAGCACTAGAGGAGACTCCTACAACCTACTTCACGACAAGGACGCACTTGCACCAGAATCATCTCCAAGAGCCATGCATGCGACTCCTTGGACGTCCACACCTCAATGTAAGCCTTTCAATTATTCCATTGTGCTTGCAGGTGACCTTCACATGATTAACGATTGAGAGCTATAACAAGATGACATCATCAGCTCTGTTTTGCTATTCGCAACGAAACTTTCCTTTTATTGCTTTAATGAAACGATGGGTTTTGTTTTAAGTTTGTTTCCATTTTGTTTTAGAACTGCATGTAGTTTTCTTAACAAGTCCTGTTGTTTTAGAGTCTTTTGTTTCTTGAGTTGAACCCTAGTAGGTTCACAGCTGACGGACTATTAATAATCGAACCAAGGAGAGCGAAGAGAGCTCGGATACACGAAGCGTAGGAGATGACACAAATCTTGGCGAGTTCTTGGCAAGTCGACAACGTTCGACTAGAACTCGTGTGCCACCACCGCGGCGTGACCCGACACCTTCTCCTCCTCGGAAACCAACACCTTCTCCTCCTCGGAAAATGCTACGAACGGGAGTAAAACAGACAATATGGAGTGCTGAGACTAGAAATAGGAGCTAGAGCCTCCTAAATGAGTAATGAGAAGCATTCTTTACTTGCTTAATTATTTATTTGAAGATACTTCAAAGTCCCTATGAGAATTTAAAAAATAGGATTTCGTCTAGTAAACGGTCCAATTTAGACCCAAAACGGCAATATATGGCCAAAATGCTAAGAACTGACCGTTATTGAGAAAAACAGACAATATGGAGTATTGAGAATTGAAATAGGAACTAGAGCCTCCTAAACGAGGAATGAGAAGCATTCATTACTTGTTTACTCATTTCTTTTAAGAAACCTCAAATTCTCAATGAGAATTTGAAAAACGAGATTTTGTCTAGTAAATGGTCCAATTTAGACCCTAAACGGGAATATATGGCCATAATTGTAAGAACATACCATTATTGAGTAAAACATACAATATGGAGTACTGAGACTAGAAATAGGAACTAGGGCCTCCTAAAGGATGTATGAGAAGCTTTCATTACTTGTTTACCAATTTCTTTGAAGAAACTTCAAAATCCCAGTGAGAATTTGGAAAACAAGATTTCATTAAGTAAACGGTCCGTTATTGAGTAAAACAGAAAATATGGAGTGCTGAGACTAGAAAGAGGAACTAGAGCCTCCTAAAGGAGGAATGAGAAGCATTCATTACTTGTTTATTCATTTCTTTGAAGAAGCTGCAAAGTCCCTATGAGAATTTGAAAAATAGGATTTCGTCTAGTAAACGGTCCAATTTAGACCCAAAACGACAATATATGGCCAAAATGCAAAGAACTTACCGTTATTGAGTAAAACATACAATATGGAGTGCTGAGACTAGAAATAGGAACTAGAGCCTCCTAAAGGAGGAATGAGAACCATTCATTACTTGTTTACTCATTTCTTTGAAGAAAATTCAAAGTCCCTATGAGAATTTGAAAAATAGGATTTCGTCTAGTAAACGGTCCAATTTAGACCAAAAACGGCAATATATGGCCATAATTGTAAGAACAAACCGTTATTGAGTAAAACATACAATATGGAGTACTGAGACTCCTAAATGAGGAATGAGAAGCATTTATTACTTGTTTACCCATTGCTTTAAAGAAACTTCAAAATCCCTATGAGAATTTGAAAAACAGGATTTCATCATGTAAACGGTCCAATTCAAACCCAAAACGGCAATATACGGTCAAAATGTTACGAACGGACCGTTATTGAGTAAAACGCACAATATGGAGTGCTGAAACTAGAAATAGGAACTAGGGCCTCCTAAAGGAGGAATGAGAAGCATTCATTACTAGTTTACTCATTTCTTTAAAGAGATTTCAAAATCCCTATGGGAATTGGAAAACAGGATTTCATCAAGTAAACGGTCTAATTCAGACCCAAAACGGCAATATATGGCCAAAATACTACGAACTGACCGTTATTGAGTAAAACAGACAATATGGAGTGCTGAGACTAGATATAGGAGCTAGAGCCTCTTAAATGAGTAATGAGAAGCATTCTTTACTTGCTTAATTATTTCTTTGAAGATACTTCAATGTCCCTATGAGAATTTAAAAAATAGGATTTCGTCTAGTAAACGGTCAAATTTAGACCCAAAACGGCAATATATGGCCAAAATGCTAAGAACTGACCGTTATTGAGAAAAACAGACAATATGGAGTGCTGAGACTAGAAATAGGAACTAGAGCCTCCTAAAGGAGGAATGAGAAGCATTCATTACTAGTTTACTCATTTCTTTGAAGAGACTTCAAAATCCCTATGAGAATTGGAAAACAGGATTTCATCAAGTAAACGGTCTAATTCAGACCCAAAACGGCAATATATGGCCAAAATGCTACGAACTGACCGTTATTGAGTAAAACATACAATATGGAGTGCTGAGACTAGAAATAGGAACTAGAGCCTCCTAAAGGAGGAATGAGAACCATTCATTACTTGTTTACTCATTTCTATGAAGAAACCTCAAATTTCGTATGAGGATTTGAAAAACGGGATTTCGTCTAGTAAACTATCCAATTTAGACCCAAAACGGCAATATATGGCCATAATTGTAAGAACAAACCGTTATTGAGTAAAACATACAATATGGAGTACTGAGACTCCTAAAGGAGGAATTAGAAGCATTTATTACTTGTTTACTCATTTCTTTGAAGAGACTTCAAAATCCCTATGAGAATTGGAAAACAGGATTTCATCAAGTAAACGGTCTAATTCATACCCAAAACGGCAATATATGGCCAAAATGCTACGAACTGACCGTTATTGAGTAAAACAGACAATATGGAGTGCTGAGACTAGAAATAGGAGCTAGAGCCTCCTAAATGAGTAATGAGAAGTATTATTTACTTGATTAATTATTTATTTGAAGATACTTCAAAGTCCCTATGAGAATTTAAAAAATAGGATTTCGTCTAGTAAACGGTCCAATTTAGACCAAAAACGGCAATATATGGCCAAAATGCTAAGAACTGACCGTTATTGAGTAAAACATACAATATGGAGTGCTGAGACTAGAAATAGGAACTATAGCCTCCTAAAGGAGGAATGAGAACCATTCATTACTTGTTTACTCATTTCTTTGAAGAGACTTCAAAATCCCAATGAGAATTGGAAAACAGGATTTCATCAAGTAAACGGTCTAATTCAGACCCAAAACGGCAATATATGGCCAAAATGCTACGAACTGACCGTTATTGAGTAAAACAGACAATATGGAGTGCTGAGACTAGAAATAGGAGCTAGAGCCTCATAAAGGAGGAATGAGAAGCATTCATTACTAGTTTACTCATTTCTTTGAAGAGACTTCAAAATCCCAATGAGGATTGGAAAACAGGATTTCATCAAGTAAACGGTCTAATTCTGACCCAAAACGGCAATATATGGCCAAAATGCTAAGAACTGACCGTTATTGAGAAAAACAGACAATATGGAGTATTGAGACTTGAAATAGGAACTAGAGCCTCCTAAACGGGGAATGAGAAGCATTCATTACTTGTTTACTCATTTCTTTGAAGAAACTTCAAAGTCCCTATGAGAATTTGAAAAAAAGGATTTCGTCTAGTAAACGGTCCAAATTAGACCCAAAACGGCAATATATAGCCAAAATGCTAAGAACTTACCGTTAATGAGTAAAAAATACAATATGGAGTGCTGAAACTAGAAATAGGAACTTGAGCCTCCTAAAGGAGGAATGAGAAGCATTCATTACTTGTTTACTCATTTCTATGAAGAAACCTCAAATTTCCTATGAAGATTTGAAAAACGGGATTTCGTCTAGTAAACTGTCCAATTTAGACACAAAACGGCAATATATGGCCATAATTGTAAGAACATATCGTTATTGAGTAAAACATACAATATGGAGTACTGAGCCTCCTAAAGGAGGAATGAGAAGCATTCATTACTTGTTTACCCATTTCTTTGAAGAAACTTCAAAATCCCTATGAGAATTTGAAAAACAGGATTTCATCAAGTAAACGGTCCAATTCAGACCCAAAACGGCAATATATGGCCAAAATGCTAAGAACGGACCGTTATTGAGTAAAACAGACAATATGGAGTGCTGAGACTAGAAATAGGAACTAGAGCCTCCTAAAGGAGTAATGAGAAGCATTCATTACTAGTTTACTCATTTCTTTGAAGAGACTTCAAAATCCCAATGAGAATTGGAAAACAGGATTTCATCAAGTAAACGGTCTAATTCTGACCCAAAACGGCAATATATGGCCAAAATGCTACGAACTGGCCGTTATTGAGTAAAACAGACAATATGGAGTGCTGAGACTAGAAATAGGAGCTAGAGCCTCCTAAATGAGTAATGAGAAGCATTTTTTACTTGCTTAATTATTTCTTTGAAGATACTTCAAAGTCCCTATGAGAATTTAAAAAATAGGATTTCGTCTAGTAAACGGTCCAATTTAGACCCAAAACAGCAATATATGGCCAAAATGCTAAGAACGGACCGTTATTGAGTAAAACAGACAATATGGAGTGCTGAGACTAGAAATAGGAACTAGAGCCTCCTAAAGGAGGAATGAGAAGCATTCATTACTAGTTTACTCATTTCTTTGAAGAGACTTCAAAATCCCTATGAGAATTGGAAAACAGGATTTCATCAAGTAAACGGTCTAATTCAGACCCAAAACGGCAATATATGGCCAAAATGCTACGAACTGACCGTTATTGAGTAAAACATACAATATGGAGTGCTGAGACTAGAAATAGGAGCTAGAGCCTCATAAAGGAGGAATGAGAAGCATTCATTACTAGTTTACTCATTTCTTTGAAGAGACTTCAAAATCCCAATGAGAATTGGAAAACAGGATTTCATCAAGTAAACGGTCTAATTCTGACCCAAAACGGCAATATATGGCCAAAATGCTACGAACTGGCCGTTATTGAGTAAAACAGACAATATGGAGTGCTGAGACTAGAAATAGGAGCTAGAGCCTCCTAAATGAGTAATGAGAAGCATTTTTTACTTGCTTAATTATTTCTTTGAAGATACTTCAAAGTCCCTATGAGAATTTAAAAAATAGGATTTCGTCTAGTAAACGGTCCAATTTAGACCCAAAACAGCAATATATGGCCAAAATGCTAAGAACGGACCGTTATTGAGTAAAACAGACAATATGGAGTGCTGAGACTAGAAATAGGAACTAGAGCCTCCTAAAGGAGGAATGAGAAGCATTCATTACTAGTTTACTCATTTCTTTGAAGAGACTTCAAAATCCCTATGAGAATTGGAAAACAGGATTTCATCAAGTAAACGGTCTAATTCATACCCAAAACGGCAATATATGGCCAAAATGCTACGAACTGACCGTTATTGAGTAAAACAGACAATATGGAGTGCTGAGACTAGAAATAGGAGCTAGAGCCTCCTAAATGAGTAATGAGAAGCATTATTTACTTGATTAATTATTTATTTGAAGATACTTCAAAGTCCCTATGAGAATTTAAAAAATAGGATTTCGTCTAGTAAACGGTCCAATTTAGACCAAAAACGGCAATATATGGCCAAAATGCTAAGAACTGACCGTTATTGAGTAAAACATACAATATGGAGTGCTGAGACTAGAAATAGGAACTATAGCCTCCTAAAGGAGGAATGAGAACCATTCATTACTTGTTTACTCATTTCTATGAAGAAACCTCAAATTTCGTATGAGGATTTGAAAAACGGGATTTCGTCTAGTAAACTATCCAATTTAGACCCAAAACGGCAATATATGGCCATAATTGTAAGAACAAACCGTTATTGAGTAAAACATACAATATGGAGTACTGAGACTCCTAAAGGAGGAATTAGAAGCATTTATTACTTGTTTACCCATTGCTTTAAAGAAACTTCAAAATCCCTATGAGAATTTGAAAAACAGGATTTCATCATGTAAAAGGTCCAATTCAAATCCAAAACAGCAATATATAGTCAAAATGTTACGAACGGACCGTTATTGAGTAAAACACACAATATGGAGTGCTGAAACTAGAAATAGGAACTAGAGCCTCATAAAGGAGGAATGAGCAGCATTCATTACTAGTTTACTCATTTCTTTGAAGAGACTTCAAAATCCCAATGAGAATTGGAAAACAGGATTTCATCAAGTAAACGGTCTAATTCTGACCCAAAACGGCAATATATGGCCAAAATGCTACGAACTGGCCGTTATTGAGTAAAACAGACAATATGAAGTGATGAGACTAGAAATAGGAGCTAGAGCCTCCTAAATGAGTAATGAGAAGCATTTTTTACTTGCTTAATTATTTCTTTGAAGATACTTCAAAGTCCCTATGAGAATTTAAAAAATAGGATTTCGTCTAGTAAACGGTCCAATTTAGACCCAAAACAGCAATATATGGCCAAAATGCTAAGAACGGACCGTTATTGAGTAAAACAGACAATATGGAGTGCTGAGACTAGAAATAGGAACTAGAGCCTCCTAAAGGAGGAATGAGAAGCATTCATTACTAGTTTACTCATTTCTTTGAAGAGACTTCAAAATCCCTATGAGAATTGGAAAACAGGATTTCATCAAGTAAACGGTCCAATTCAGACCCAAAACGGCAATATATGGCCAAAATGCTAAGAACGGACCGTTATTGAGTAAAACATACAATATGGAGTGCTGAGACTAGAAATAGGAACTAGAGCCTCCTAAAGGAGGAATGAGAAGCATTCATTACTTGTTTACTCATTTCTTTGAAGAAACTTCAAAGTCCCTATGAGAATTTGAAAAACAGGATTTCATCAAGTAAACGGTCCAATTCAGACCCAAAACGGCAATATATGGCCAAAATGCTAAGAACGGACCGTTATTGAGTAAAACAGACAATATGGAGTGCTGAGACTAGAAATAGGAACTAGAGCCTCCTAAAGGAGGAATGAGAAGCATTCATTACTTGTTTACTCATTTCTTTGAAGAAACTTCAAAGTCCCTATGAGAATTTGAAAAACGGGATTTCGTCTAGTAAACGGTCCAATTCAGACCCAAAACGGCAATATATGGCCAAAATGCTATGAACGGACCGTTATTGAGTAAAACAGACAATATGGAGTGCTGAGACTAGAAATAGGAACTAGAGCCTCCTAAAGGAGGAATGAGAAGCATTCATTACTTGTTTACTCATTTCTTTGAAGAAACTTCAAAGTCCCTATGAGAATTTGAAAAACAGGATTTCATCAAGTAAACGGTCCAATTCAGACCCAAAACGGCAATATATGGCCAAAATGCTAAGAACGGACCGTTATTGAGTAAAACAGACAATATGGAGTGCTGAGACTAGAAATAGGAACTAGAGCCTCCTAAAGGAGGAATGAGAAGCATTCATTACTTGTTTACTCATTTCTTTGAAGAAACTTCAAAGTCCCTATGAGAATTTGAAAAACAGGATTTCGTCTAGTAAACGGTCCAATTTAGACCCAAAACGGCAATATATGGCCAAAATGCTAAGAACGGACCGTTATTGAGTAAAACATACAATATGGAGTGCTGAGACTAGAAATAGGAACTAGAGCCTCCTAAAGGAGGAATGAGATGCATTCATTACTTGTTTACTCATTTCTTTGAAGAAACCTCAAAGTCCCTATGAGAATTTGAAAAACGGGATTTCGTCTAGTAAACGGTCCAATTCAGACCCAAAACGGCAATATATGGCCAAAATGCTAAGAACGGACCGTTATTGAGTAAAACAGACAATATGGAGTGCTGAGACTAGAAATAGGAACTAGAGCCTCCTAAAGGAGGAATGAGAAGCATTCATTACTTGTTTACTCATTTCTTTGAAGAAACTTCAAAGTCCCTATGAGAATTTGAAAAACAGGATTTCATCAAGTAAACGGTCCAATTCAGACCCAAAACGGCAATATATGGCCAAAATGCTAAGAACGGACCGTTATTGAGTAAAACATACAATATGGAGTGCTGAGACTAGAAATAGGAACTAGAGCCTCCTAAAGGAGGAATGAGAAGCATTCATTACTTGTTTACTCATTTCTTTGAAGAAACTTCAAAGTCCCTATGAGAATTTGAAAAACAGGATTTCATCAAGTAAACGGTCCATATCACACCCAAAACGGCAATATATGGCCAAAATGCTACGAACTGACCGTTATTGAGTAAAACAGACAATATGGAGTGATGAGACTAGAAATAGGAGCTAGAGCCTCCTAAATGAGTAATGAGAAGCATTTTTTACTTGTTTACTCATTTCTTTGAAGAAACTTCAAAGTCCCTATGAGAATTTGAAAAATAGGATTTCGTCTAGTAAACGGTCCAATTTAGACCCAAAACGGCAATATATGGCCAAAATGCTAAGAACGGACCGTTATTGAGTAAAACAGACAATATGGAGTGCTGAGACTAGAAATAGGAACTAGAGCCTCCTAAAGGAGGAATGAGAAGCATTCATTACTTGTTTACTCATTTCTTTGAAGAAACTTCAAAGTCCCTATGAGAATTTGAAAAACAGGATTTCATCAAGTAAACGGTCCAATTCAGACCCAAAACGGCAATATATGGCCAAAATGCTAAGAACATACCGTTATTGAGTAAAACATACAATATGGAGTACTGAGACTAGAAATAGGAACTAGAGCCTCCTAAAGGAGGAATGAGAAGCATTCATTACTTGTTTACCCATTTCTTTGAAGAAACTTCAAAATCCCTATGAGAATTTGAAAAACAGGATTTCATCTAGTAAACGGTCCAATTCAGACCCAAAACGGCAATATATGGCCAAAATGCTACGAACGGACCGTTATTGAGTAAAACAGACAATATGGAGTGTTGAGACTAGAAATAGGAACTAGAGCCTCCTAAAGGAGGAATGAGAAGCATTCATTACTTGTTTACTCATTTCTTTGAAGAAACTTCAAAGTCCCTATGAGAATTTGAAAAATAGGATTTCGTCTAGTAAACGGTCCAATTTAGACCCAAAACGGCAATATATGGCCAAAATGCTAAGAACGGACCGTTATTGAGTAAAACAGACAATATGGAGTGCTGAGACTAGAAATAGGAACTAGAGCCTCCTAAAGGAGGAATGAGAAGCATTCATTACTTGTTTACTCATTTCTTTGAAGAGACTTCAAAATCCCTATGAGAATTGGAAAAACAGGATTTCATCAAGTAAACGGTCTAATTCAGACCCAAAACGGCAATATATGGCCAAAATGCTACGAACTGACCGTTATTGAGTAAAACAGACAATATGGAGTGCTGAGACTAGAAATAGGAACTAGAGCGTCCTAAAGGAGTAATGAGAAGCATTCTATACTTGTTTACTCATTTCTTTGAAGATACTTCAAAGTCCCTATGAGAATTTGAAAAATAGGATTTCGTCTAGTAAACGGTCCAATTTAGACCCAAAACGGCAATATATGGCCAAAATGCTAAGAACGGACCGTTATTGAGTAAAACAGACAATATGGAGTGCTGAGACTAGAAATAGGAACTAGAGCCTCCTAAAGGAGGAATGAGAAGCATTCATTACTTGTTTACTCATTTCTTTGAAGAGACTTCAAAGTCCCTATGAGAATTTGAAAAACAGGATTTTATCAAGTAAACCGTCCAATTCATACCCAAAACGGCAATATATGGCCAAAATGCTACGAACTGACCGTTATTGAGTAAAACAGACAATATGGAGTGCTGAGACTAGAAATAGGAGCTAGAGCCTCCTAAATGAGTTATGAGAAGCATTATTTACTTGATTAATTATTTATTTGAAGATACTTCGAAGTCCCTATGAGAATTTAAAAAATAGGATTTCGTCTAGTAAACGGTCCAATTTAGACCCAAAACGGCAATATATGGCCAAAATGCTAAGAACTGACCGTTATTGAGAAAAACAGACAATATGGAGTATTGAGACTTTAATAAGATCTCCCTTGAATCGCCACTCTAATGCTGGGTAAAGGTAACCGGATAATCCTTGCAAGCGGTGAAGCTTCAAGGCACGGGGAAGACGAAGGGTCACACAAAGGCTGCGGAAAGACCTTTGATATACCTTGTTGAACTCTCTAGATATGACACACCAAAGGAGAACAACGATCTGGATATTACACACCAGAAAATGGAGGAGAGAATCACTCTCTAGACCAAAAGAAGAAGAAAATCGTTTTTTTGATAAAAATGAAAGTTGAGTTCGACCATGAGAGGCTGCTAGGGTTTATAGGAAAGAAAACAACAACAAAGAAACATAACTGGGCCTAAACAACATATGGGCCATAAAACATAAATCTGGTCGAAAATTAGATTTGATCAGTTGGACGTGCATCCACTGTTGGGCCTTTTCTGAGCGATACACTGGGCCGATTAGGGAGATCTTGATAGTTTCAGAAACTAGACCCACGGGGCTTTGGATCCATATATTCTATGTTTTCTGGGGAGCTGTGAGCTAACAGCGACACTTGATTGAAAAAGTCATAGTAGTGAATGGGCCTCGCTTCAGTCTTGGGTTCAGCTTGTTGGGCCTTTTTACTTCGTACGAGAAGACGCTTGACATGGGTTCAATTTGGTGAGTGAGCAAATAGGAAGTGATCTAGCTTTGCCTCGTTAAAAACCTACTCCGCAAAACCTAGTGGGACAAAAACGGAGATAGGGAAAAAGAGCACAAAGCTAGACCACAAGCTCACTAACCTCCTTGAACTTTGGTCTTTGTTGGTGTAGCTTCTTGATCTTGAATCGATGGACTTTTGGGAATGATCAGAGGCTTCTCAGCTGCATGCTCCTCTGCTTCAAACTCAGGTTCAAGCTCCTTCTTTTGGGCGCTTGCCATGATCACATCATCATCCCCCAGTTGAAAAAGATTTGTCCTCAAATCTGCCAAGAACAAAGCTAAGTTAGAACCATCAGAATGTAGAGAGAACGAATACTTACCTTGCAAGCGTCTCTTTTTGGTTCTGTGCGTGATCGGTGTTGGAGTGGGGATTGTGCCATGCTTCCTAGCTTTTGTAAGATCAGAATGATCACATGCCACAATTTGAATCCTCGAACTTCCACCAGGCTCAAAGATCATTCGGTATTGCTTCATGTTTGCTTGTTGCTCCTGTCTCAAATGCTCCATTGGATAAAGAATAGCTTGAACAACAATCTTCTTGAGCCAAACATGGAAGAGCCACGTTTTTGGGGCATGAAAATTCAGCTCTTCATCCTGTACACCCTGTGCTTTCACAACCATAACTTGAAACACAAGATCAAACACACATAGGGAATACTTCTCTGTTTCAGCAAACAGTTTCTCATTTAGCTCATTTAAAACCCATATCAAATACTTAGCATGATCATCAAAGAGTTTATTATAAATAAGAATATAGATCATATCAAACATCTTAATGAATGATTTCAAATCATATGAAGCCTCTCTAAATTTATAATATGAAATGCAGTGTGTTATCCTAGAGAGTCTATCAATATCCATAAGCACAGAATTCCTATTAGCTTCATACGTTTTATCAAACAGAAAACCTCCATGCCTAAAGATCTTTTTAAGCTCAAATTTTTCACCATAATGAATCACATCTTGAAAATCAACATCTGATATATAAAGCTCTTGGATGTGTTCAAATTCCAGCAACTTAGCTTCAGGAATAAAAAGAAACTCATACCTGGGAATTATTGCATTAGTCACAATAATTTCCTTACCTGATTCGCATAATGTCAGATATACCGTCACTGTTGTGCCTTTCTGGGTCGATTGGTAAGGCTGATTGAGGTGATCTCGATTTCTTTGGAAACTAGACTCACGGGGCTTTGTATCCATATCTAGATAGCTTTCTGAGTTGCAGTGAGTCGGTCTGTGTGGCATGATCTTTGGCACGGTCGCGCAATAAGGTCTGGTGCAGATCGGTTGATTTGTAAAATTAATATCTCTCAAGTCTGAACCGGTGTTTTTGTGAATCCAATTTTCCCAGATTCTATGATGAATAAATATTCCATAAATATTGGGTTCGTGGCTTGATTCCTTCTGGTTTGGTTGAGAAAATCCTTGGACCGCACGCATATCCGAATCGTGTAAGCTGGGATTCACTTGTCTTGGAAGTTGAATAACTTCCTCACCTGAACTCGGAATGGATTGATTCAACTTCGAGGAGTGCTCTAGTTGAGGTGGGAACGTATTCCAAGTGGTTGTTCCTTCAGAACATGTTTTAGATTGATTTTCCTTTTCACGAATGGGTGTTAACTCCTTTGGATCATCTCTTGTGTCTTTAGTAACCTGCAAAAGAGAAGAATCATCACTCGGAGATGGCAGCTCCGGTGCAAGGTTAGATAGACTCATAGGAGTCTCTTTAGGGTCAATCACAATAATCTTTTCTTTTTGATGAAGAGAGTTAAGAGACTCACTTACAAAATTTTGTACTTTTTTCTTGAGACTTAGCTTCTCTTGTTGAATTTCTTTTTATGTCATCGAAAGCAGGCTCAGCTTCCCTCCTTTATAAAAAAACGAATATCGGTTTTTGGAACCGGAATAATCACGGGTTGCTTGATGTTTTTTCTGCCATGGTTTTCCAAGGAGGATGTGACATGATTCTATCGGTTGAACATCACACAGAACCTCGTCTTCATATTTTCCAATGCTTATGATAATCGTCACTTGACGGCTCACTCTTAATTTGTAGTTATCATCAAGCCATGGGTGCTGTTTCACCTTCAATCCAAGTTTCTGTACCATATACTCACTTGCCACGTTGTTGCAACTCCTTTCATTGATCATGAGGCTGCAAATCTTTCCTTGAACACAACACCTAGTGTAGAACAGATCCTTTCGTTCGTAAGTAGTCATTGCTGTACCTGAAACAAAGAAACAAAAAGATCACCAGCAACAAGTCCTCACAAAGAGAAAATTATTTGGACAAGAACAGACTTGCAAAACATTCAAATTGTTAAAACGAATGCTGCTGCTCATGAAAACGAATTTTTCTGTAACCAAAACACTAACAGACAGCCTAGACTCAATCACACAGCAAACTGAAACACACAACTCGAAAACTAACACCTTAGACTCGATCTAACACACTGAAATCTCAGAAACAGTTTTAGACATTGAAAACACTGAAATTGCAAACATGAACTATAATTTTTATTTTTTTTGATGAAAACAGTACGAAATCAACACTAGAACAATCTAATAATTCATAAAATCACACAGGAACAATACTAGACACACTCGACTTCACCCTAGTAAGATGAACAGTCACGAAATTCACTAAAACAACAAAGACTCATGCGACAACAAGCATAGAAGATGAACAGACCTAAAACACAAACGAAACTAAGAACAGATCTGCAAATAGAGATAGGAACGAGATTACCCAGAGTATAGAGCGTGCGCTCTGATACCACTTAATAAGAACTCCCTTGAATCGCCACTCTAATGCTGGGTAAAGGTAACCGGATAATCCTTGCAAGCGGTGAAGCTTCAAGGCACGGGGAAGACGAAGGGTCACACAAAGGCTGCGGAAAGTCCTTTGATATACCGTGTTGAACTTCTCTGGATATGACACACCAAAGGAGAACAACGATCTGGATATTACACACCAGAAAATGGAGGAGAGAATCACTCTCTAGACCAAAAGAAGAAGAAAATCGTTTTTTTGATAAAAATGAAGGTTGAGTTCGACCATGAGAGGCTGCTAGGGTTTATAGGAAAGAAAACAACAACAAAGAAACATAACTGGGCCTAAACAACATATGGGCCATAAAACATAAATCTGGTCGAAAATTAGATTTGATCAGTTGGACGTGCATCCACTGTTGGGCCTTTTCTGAGCGATTCACTGGGCCGATTAGGGAGCTATTGATAGATTCAGAAACTAGACCCACGGGGCTTTGGATCCATATCTTCTATGTTTTCTGGGGAGCTGTGAGCTAACAGCGACACTTGATTGAAAAAGTCATAGTAGTGAATGGGCCTCGCTTCAGTCTTGGGTTCAGCTTGTTGGGCCTTTTGACTTCGTACGAGCAGACGCTTGACATGGGTTCAATTTGGTGAGTGAGAAAATAGGAAGTGATCTAGCTTTGCCTCGTTAAAAACCTACTCCGCAAAACCCAGTGGGACAAAAACGGAGATAGGGAAAAAGAGCACAAAGCTAGACCACAAGCTCACTAACCTCCTTGAACTTTGGTCTTTGTTGGTGTAGCTTCTTGATCTTGAATCGATGGACTTTTAGGAATGATCAGAGGCTTCTCAGCTGCATGCTCCTCTGCTTCAAACTCAGGTTCAAGCTCCTTCTTTTGGGCGCTTGCCATGATCACATCAGACTTGAAATAGGAACTAGAGCCTCCTAAACGAGGAATGAGAAGCATTCATTACTTGTTAACTCATTTCATTTAAGAAACTTCAAAATCCCTATGAGAATTTGAAACATACAATATGGAGTACTGAGAGTCCTAAAGGAGGAATGAGAAGCATTTATTACTTGTTTACCCATTGCTTTGAAGAAACTTCAAAATCCCTATGAGAATTTGAAAAACAGGATTTCATCATGTAAACGGTCCAATTCAAACCCACAACGGCAATATATGATCAAAATGTTACGAACGGACCGTTATTGAGTAAAACACACAATATGGAGTGCTGAAACTAAAAATAGGAACTAGAGCCTCCTAAAGGAGGAATGAGAAGCATTCATTACTTGTTTACTCATTTCTTTGAAGAAACTTCAAAGTCCCTATGAGAATTTGAAAAACAGGATTTCATCAAGTAAACGGTCCATATCACACCCAAAACGGTAATATATGGCCAAAATGCTAAGAACGGACCGTTATTGAGTAAAACAGACAATATGGAGTGCTGAGACTAGAAATAGGAACTAGAGCCTCCTAAAGGAGGAATGAGAAGCATTCATTACTTGTTTACTCATTTCTTTGAAGAAACTTCAAAGTCCCTATGAGAATTTGAAAAACAGGATTTCGTCTAGTAAACGGTCCAATTCAGACCAAAAACGGCAATATATGGCCAAAATGCGAAGAACTGAACGTTATTGAGTAAAACATACAATACGGAGTGCTGAGACTAGAAATAGGAACTAGAGCCTCCTAAAGGAGGAATGAGAAGCATTCATTACTTGTTTACTCATTTCTTTGAAGAAACTTCAAAGTCCATATGAGAATTTGAAAAACAGGATTTCTTCTAGTAAACGGTCCAATTCAGACCCAAAACGGTAATATATGGCCAAAATTCTAAGAACGAACCGTTATTGAGTAAAACATCCAATATGGAGTGTTGAGACTAGAAATAAGAACTAGAGCCTCCTAAAGGAGGAATGAGAAGCATTCATTACTTGTTTACTCATTTCTTTGAAGAAACTTCAAAGTCCCTATGAGAATTTAAAAAACAGGATTTCGTCTAGTAAACGGTCCAATTCAGACCCAAAACGGTAATATATGGCCAAAATGCTAAGAACGGACCGTTATTGAGTAAAACAGACAATATGGAGTGCTGAGACTAAAAATAGGAACTAGAGCCTCCTAAAGGAGGAATGAGAAGCATTCATTACTTGTTTACTCATTTCTTTGAAGAAACTTCAAAGTCCCTATGAGAATATGTAAAGTAGGAGTTCGTCTAGTAAACGGTCCAATTTAGACCCAAAACGGCAATATATGGCCAAAATGCTAAGAACTGACCGTTATTGAGTAAAACATACAATATGGAGTGCTGAGACTAGAAATAGGAACTAGAGCCTCCTAAAGGAGGAATGAGAAGAATTCATTACTTGTTTACTCATTTCTTTGAAGAAACCTCAAAGTCCCTATGAGAATTTGAAAAAAAGGATTTCTTCTAGTAAACGGTTCAATTCAGACCAAAAATGGTAAATATGGCCAAAATCCTAAGAATGGACCGTTATTGAGTAAAACATACAATTTTGAGTGCTGACACTAGAAATAGGAACTAGAGCCTCCTAAAGGAGGAATGAGAAGTATTCATTACTTGTTTACTCATTTCTTAGAAGAAACCTCAAATTTCCTATGAAAATTTGAAAAACGGGATTTCGTCTAGTAATTGATCCAATTCAGACCCAAAACGGCAATATATGGCCAAAATGCTTAGAACAGACCGTTATTGAGTTAAACGGACATTATGGAGTGCTGAGACTAGAAATAGGAACTAGAGCCTCCTAAAGGAGGAATGAGATGCATTCATTACTTGTTTACTCATTTCTTTGAAAAATCCTCAAATTCCTTATGAGAATTTGAAAAACGGGATTTCGTTTAGTAAACGATCCAATTCATACCCTAAACGGCAATATATGGCCAGAATGGTAAGAGCAGACCGTTATTGAGTAAAACAGACAATATGGAGTACTAAGACTAGAAATAGGAACTAGACCCTCCTAAAGGAGGAATGAGAAGCATTCATTACCTGTTTACTCATTTCTTTAAAGAAACCTCAAATTCACTATGAAAATTTCAAAAACGGGATTTCGTCTAGTAAATTGTCCAATTCAGATCCAAAAAGGCAATATATGGCCAAAATGCTAAGAACAGACCAATATTGAGTTAAACAGACAATATGGAGTGCTGAGACTAGAAATAGGAACTAGAGCCTCCTAAAGGAGGAATGAAATGCATTCTTTACTTGTTTACTCATTTCTATGAAGAATCCTCAAATTCCGTACGGGAATTTGAAAACCGGGATTTCGTCCAGTAAACAGTTCAATTTAGACCCAAAATAGCAATATATGGCCAAAATGTTAAGAACTGACCGTTGTTGAGTAAAACATACAATATGGAGTGCTGAGACTAGAAATAGGAACTAGAGCCTCCTAAAGGAGGAATGAGAAGCATTCATTACCTGTTTACTCATTTCTATGAAGAAACCTCAAATTCCCTATGAGGATTTGTAAAACGGGATTTCGTCAAGTTAACTGTCCAATTAAAACCCAAAACGGCAATATATGGCCATAATGGTAAAAACATATCGTTATTGAGTAAAACATATAATATGAAGTGCTGAGACTAGAAATAGGAACTAGAGCCTCCTAAAGGAGGAATGAGTAGAATTCATTACTTGTTTACTCATTTCTTTGAAGAAACTTCAAAGTCCCTATGAAAATTTAAAAAACAGGATTTCGTCTGTTAATATATGGCCAAAATGCTAAAAACGGTCCGTTATTGAGTAAAACATTCAATATGGAGTGCTGAGACTAGATATAGGAACTAGAGCCTCCTAAAGGAGGAATGAGAAGCATTCATTACTTGTTTACCTATTTCTTTGAAGAAACTTCAAAGTCCATATGAGAATTTGAAAAAGAGGATTTCTTCTAGTAAACGGTTCAATTCAGACCCAAAATGGTAAATATGGCCAAAATCCTAAGAATGAACCGTTATTGAGTAAAACATACAATTTGGAGTGCTGACACTAGAAATAGGAACAAGAGCCTCCTAAAGGAGGAATGAGAAGTATTCACTACTTGTTTACTCATTTCTTAGAAGAAACCTCAAATTTCCTATGAAAATTTGAAAAACGGGATTTCGTCTAGTAAATGATCCAATTCAGACCCAAAACGGCAATATATGGCCAAAATGCTTAGAACAGACCGTTATTGAGTTAAACAGACATTATGGAGTGCTGAGACTAGAAATAGGAACTAGAGCCTCCTAAAGGAGGAATGAGATGCATTCATTACTTGTTTACTCATTTCTTTGAAGAATCCTCAAATTCCTTATGAGAATTTGAAAAACGGGATTTCGTTTAGTAAACGATCCAATTCATACCCTAAACGGCAATATATGGTCAAAATGGTAAGAACATACCGTTATTGAGTAAAACAGACAATATGGAGTACTAAGACTAGAAATAGGAACTAGACCCTCCTAAAGGAGGAATGAGAAGAATTCATTATATGTTTACTCATTTCTTTAAAGAAATCTCAAATTCACTATGAAAATTTCAAAAACGGGATTTCGTCTAGTAAATTGTCCAATTCAGATCCAAAAAGGCAATATATGGCCAAAATGCTAAGAACATACCGATATTGAGTTAAACAGACAATATGGAGTGCTGAGACTAGAAATAGGAACTAGAGCCTCCGAAAGGAGGAATGAAATGCATTCTTTACTTGTTTACTCATTTCTTTGAAGAATCCTCAAGTTCCGTACGGGAATTTGAAAACCGGGATTTCGTCTAGTAAACGGTTCAATTTAGACCCAAAACAGCAATATGTGGCCAAAATGTTAAGAACTGACCGTTGTTGAGTAAAACATACAATATGGAGTGCTGAGACTAGAAATAGGAACTAGAGCCTCCTAAAGGAGGAATGAGAAGTATTCATTACCTGTTTACTCATTTCTATGAAGAAACCTCAAATTCCCTATGAGGATTTGTAAAACGGGATTTCGTCAAGTTACTGTCCAATTAAAACCCAAAACGGCAATATATGGCCATAATGGTAAAAACATATCGTTATTGAGTAAAACATATAATATGAAGTGTTGAGACTAGAAATAGGAACTAGAGCCTCCTAAAGGAGGAATGAGTAGCATTCATTACTTGTTTACTCATTTATTTGAAGAAACTTCAAAGTCCCTATGAAAATTTAAAAAACAGGATTTCGTCTGTTAATATATGGCCAAAATGCTAAAAACGGTCCGTTATTGAGTAAAACATTCAATATGGAGTGTTGAGACTACAAAGAGGAACTAGAGCCTCCTAAAGGAGGAATGAGAAGCATTCATTACTTGTTTACTCAGTTATATGAAGAAACCTCAAATTCCCTATGTGAATTTGAAAAACGAGGTTTCGTCTAGTGAATGGTCCAATTTAGACCCTAAACGGCAATATATGGCCATAATTGTATGAACATACCATTATTGATTAAAACATTCAATATCGAGTACTGAGACTAGAAATAGGAACTAGAGCCTCCTAAAGGATGTATTAGAAGCTTTCATTACTTGTTTACCAAATTCTTAGAAGAAACTTCAAAATCCCTATGAGAATTTGGAAAACAGGATTTCATCAAGTAAACTGTCCAATTCATACCAAAAACGACAATATATGGCCAAAATGCTAAGAGCGGACCGTTATTGAGTAAAACAGACAATATGGAGTGCTGAGACTAGAAATAGGAACTAGAGCCTCCTAAAGGAGGAATGAGATGCATTCATTACTTGTTTACTCATTTCATTGAAGAAAATTCAAAGTCCCTATGAGAATTTGAAAAATAGGATTTCGTCTAGTAAACGGTCCAATTTAGACCCAAAACGGTAATATATGGCCAAAATGCTAAGAACTGACCGTTATTGAGTGAAACATACAATATGTAGGGCTGAGACTAGAAATAGGAACTAGAGCCTCCTAAAGGAGGAATGAGAAGCATTCATTACTTGTTTACTCAGTTATATGAAGAAACCTCAAATTCCCTATGTGAATTTGAAAAACAAGATTTCGTCTAGTGAATGGTCCAATTTAGACCCTAAACGGCAATATATGGCCATAATTGTATGAACATACCATTATTGAGTAAAACATACAATATGGAGTGCTGAGACTAGAAATAGGAACTAGAGCCTCCTAATGGAGGAATGAGAACCATTCATTACTTGTTTACTCATTTCTTTGAAGAAACTTCAAAGTCCCTATGAGAATTTGTAAAATATGAGTTCGTCTAGTAAACGGTCCAATTCATACCCAAAACGACAATATATGGCCAAAATGGTAAGAACGGACCGTTATTGAGTAAAACAGACAATATGGAGTGCTGAGACTAGATATAGGAACTAGAGCCTCCTAAAGGAGGAATGAGAAGATTTCATTACTTGTTTACCCATTTCTTTGAAGAAACTTCAAAGTCCATATGAGAATTTGAAAAAGAGGATTTCTTCTAGTAAACGGTTCAATTCAGACCAAAAATGGTAAATATGGCCGAAATCCTAAGAATGGACCGTTATTGAGTAAAACATACAATTTTGAGTGCTGACACTAGAAATTGGAACTAGAGCCTCCTAAAGGAGGAATGAGAAGTATTCATTAATTGTTTACTCATTTCTTAGAAGAAACCTCAAATTTCCTATGAAAATTTGAAAAACGGGATTTCGTCTAGTTAATGATCCAATTCAGACCCAAAACGGCAATATATGGCCAAAATGCTTAGAACAGACCGTTATTGAGTTAAACGGACATTATGGAGTGCTGAGACTAGAAATAGGAACTAGAGCCTCCTAAAGGAGGAATGAGATGCATTCATTACTTGTTTACTCATTTCTTTGAAAAATCCTCAAATTCCTTATGAGAATTTGAAAAACGGGATTTCGTTTAGTAAACGATCCAATTCATACCCTAAACGGCAATATATGGCCAGAATGGTAAGAACAGACCGTTATTGAGTAAAACAGACAATATGGAGTACTAAGACTAGAAATAGGAACTAGACCCTCCTAAAGGAGGAATGAGAAGCATTCATTACCTGTTTACTCATTTCTTTAAAGAAACCTCAAATTCACTATGTAAATTTCAAAAACGGGATTTCGTCTAGTAAATTGTCCAATTCAGATCCAAAAAGGCAATATATGGCCAAAATGCTAAGAACATACCGATATTGAGTTAAACAGACAATATGGAGTGCTGAGACTAGAAATAGGAACTAGAGCCTCCGAAAGGAGGAATGAAATGCATTCTTTACTTTTTTACTCATTTCTTTGAAGAATCCTCAAGTTCCGTACGGGAATTTGAAAACCGGGATTTCGTCTAGTAAACGGTTCAATTAGACCCAAAACAAATATGTGGCCAAAATGTTAAGAACTGACCGTTGTTGAGTAAAACATACAATATGGAGTGCTGAGACTAGAAATAGGAACTAGAGCCTCCTAAAGGAGGAATGAGAAGTATTCATACCTGTTTACTCATTTCTATGAAGAAACCTCAAATTCCCTATGAGGATTTGTAAAAACGGGATTTCGTCAAGTACTGTCCAATTAAAACCCAAAACGGCAATATATGGCCATAATGGTAAAAACATATCGTTATTGAGTAAAACATATAATATGAA